>OX411552.1:58880593-59015713 GCA_948146395.1 Fragum whitleyi
ATCACACAAATGCAAGAATACGGCAACGTTCGCACAGTAATCATACAGTAAAGTATAATAAAGTTTTTAGTTTTATATCTCAATGAAGTCAACAAATGTTCTGGTCATTGCTGAAATAGTATTTTTCGCAGATGCGTGAAACCTTAGTAACCTTTTTTTCTTCGGTCTTCAATCATGATCTCCCAAATGGTAGATCCAGGCACGGGAGATGGGCCGGGGGAGGGGTCGAAACGAATCCCACCTGGTATCTAATTATAAGAAAAAATAAAAAAAAAAATCGACCAAAATTAGGTAAAAGTAAGAAAAAGGAATTTACTGATTTTTCTCAAGGCGTCGATAAAAAATGTTCTCAATAGAGACTCAATAGTTAGGCTCTTAAGTTTTCGGAATCCCTGCTTTAAAATGTTTTATCTATCCTTATGTTTTTGTGCAAATAATGAAATATTGCCAGAACAAGATATATGATGCAGTGGATGAACGTGTACCTTTGGGGGTCAACTTAAGAAAAGAATTGATAACTGGTTTGAAATAGTTACCAATTCTTTTCTCAATTTGAATTCCCGAGGATCCTTCGGACTAGCTGGTTTTTTTTTTTTTTCGACCGTTTTGCTAGTCCATGTACAATTTTGACTTATTTTTCTCAAGCGTCGTTTCTCATTCGAAGTTAAGATTTTCTCAATCTTGTCAAGAATCGTAAAAGATATCAAACTATTATGAAGTTATCACCAGAAAGCCAGCCCCGGGGTATAATAACGGGGGACTTATCTGGTATGCAAATCTGCGATAAAATCTATTACGTAATGACCATTCATTGGTCAATCAAAACAGCGTCAAAACCTATCACACTGAGATGTGAAATCGACAGGCTTCATCTGCTAAGATAACGGTAAGTTATATTTTATGCAAATATTTGGCTAATTGCAAAATCATTGTATATGTATTTGGACAGCATTTGTAGTTAAAATAATTTTGCTTCAACAACTGTGATGAAAAGCCAATTTGTTGTTCGAACCAGAACCCAGCGAAATCTGGTTACGATTTATCCATTGTTCGGTAATAGCTGTTTGAAGAAAAATTACAAACAAAGTTTGGTTGAAATAGAAAGAGCGAGGACGTTAGAATACGAGTGGTTATTGAAAAATTCATTAGTTTAATTTTATTTTATTAATCTGTCAAATTAAATATTAAGTGATTGAACTATTTCTAGCGAAACAGAAACATTTGGATAATCGCAAGACAGTGTAAAGACATAAAAGAATTTGTGCCTGTACGTAGTTTGATGAGAAATTCCGACATGGAAAAAATAAGTGCCGTAGACCTAGCTGAGATGACGGACTCTTCGGATGGACTGATAAAACTCCGCAATGGTATGTAGAAAATTGGTTAGAATAGTTTTCCAGTTGATTATAAAAAATGGCGACGAAGGTGATATTTACAATAATAATCAAATGATGTTAACATGAAAATCAGAATATAATGAACGTGTACGTCACCCGTCGCCCGAAAGGGGGTCATTTGGGGACGAAATGTGAAATAAATGTTTGAAAAAAAAATGGTTGCGTCAGGGGTTAACAAGAGGTCGTATTTCAAAAATTCTTACACTGGAAGGTAGAAATGGCAGAATGATCACTTTAAATTCAGAAAATCAGCAGTTTGAAAAGCTTCGACTCTAATGAACGTGGGCAGTACGCGCAGTCTGATAAGTTTCTGAACTTTTAAAACGCGTGACCCAAACGGACCCATTTCGCAGCACTGTTCACATACATGAATGTTTATAATGGTTGTGATAATAAATGCATTACACGAACTATTTTCCTATTTTCAATTTAACTTATTTTTAAAGAGGCTATACGTACTCAGTCTATACTTTTATACTCCTCTAGTTGCATGGTTTTTCAAACGACAGAACCGTTGATGACGGGGCGAAAACATAAAAATCAAGTAACCACAGCTTTAAGGTAGTGGACCCGTAATAGTTCCGCAACATTTTGGACCACATATTCTTTCATAATGTTAACCGAGTTTTCCTAATGAAACTCATTAGGAAACCTCCGTAAACACCGTTAGAGTTCAATACTTCTGAGACATTGCAAAATAATTACGGGTCCACTCCCTAAATTAGCTGTATTCACGAAATTTTGGTCACCAAACGACGATATCATAGGCTTGTCAAATATTAAATAAGGGTCGGTGACAGATTCAGGTTTTCTGTAAGAAGGGAGAGGGGCAAGTTTACAAATGGACGAGGAGTTTGTTAACCCATCGTGACCGTTTTGTTTTTTTTTTCAAACAAAATGACGTTGACGTTTCTTCTAGGACCACCGTCATCAGAAAGTTCGGACAGTACGGAAGACGTTAAGGACGTCACAAAGTCTACGGAACACAGAGAGAGCTGGGACAACAAAGCTCAGTACCTTCTGGCCGTCATCGGGTTTGCTGTGGGGCTGGGTAATGTCTGGAGATTCCCTTATTTGGCACAGAAAAATGGCGGAGGTACGTCAAAGCATAATTTTCTAAATATCATTTCAAGCCAGCACCGAATAAAAATCACTGGCAAGGCTAAAAAACGCTTAATTACAAAAATTGTAATAATTTGAACTTTCAATCATTTTTAAAAATCAAGTTTATTGGCTTTCTACGATTCATAGAGACTAGAGCTAAGCTCAAATTCGAAGACATTTCTTTTGCAAGGCTTTGACCAATTTGAATTTGGATCAAAGCTTGATATCTTTTTGGTCTGTAAACTTGTCATGCTGATTTGAAAAACATTGGCAAAATTGTTTTAAGATCAAAGTGCTGAAAGCTAAGCATTTCCTAATTCTGAGCAAGCATTGATTTTGAAAATACAATTTCGAAACTTTTCTGGTTTTAAAAGGAAAATCAGGTGGTATTGACTAAGATCAGACTACACAAATGTGCAGACTGTCCTTTGTCCATACCCCCTGTCGAAGCAGAAATAACTATGCAAGCATAAGCATGACAAGGATTGAACTTAAGAATATGTAATTGATAAATCACACACACGCTCTCTTTCCCCTTTCAGGTGCGTTTTTGGTACCCTACACCATCATGTTGGCTATCGAAGGTATCCCCATATTTTATCTGGAACTCGCCGTGGGACAAAGACTTAGAAAGGGAGCAATAGGGGCCTGGAATGACGTGTCCCCATATCTGGGAGGGATAGGAATAGCATGCGCATTCGTGTCATTTTGGGTGGCGCTGTACTACAACACGATCATTGGCTGGTGCCTGTTTTATCTTGTACAAAGTTTTAAGTCACCCCTCCCCTGGGCCCAGTGTCCAACGATCGGCACGGGGAATAGCACTGAGGTGGTCAAAGAATGCGAGGTAAGGTTCAAAGCTTCTGTTTTTTCAGTGTTTGATTAGTGAGTCGCAAAATATATCTGTGACCAGTCGAGCGAAAAAGGAACTATCTGCTAAAAACATAAAAAGGGAAAAGGACAGAATAAATAAATACACTAAAAAATGATGGGATTTAGTGAATGCCAACTAGACCTGTGCAAACAGTTTGCCAATTATGCCCTGCTTTGCACGTACAATTGCGTGCAAAGCAGAGTATAATTGGCAAACAGTTTGCATCGTTTTGCCATGCTGTACGCAAGGCAGAGGTCCCATTAACAAATGGAGTAGCGGCATTACATGTATCATGCTAGATTTAGCTAAAAATCATCAAAAAGAAAGTCTCTGTTCTGTGACATTTAAAAAAATACTGTTTAGGGTAAATGCACGTTCTGGGGGCAAAAACATTTGCAAACACCAGAAAAATAGTTTAAGGCCCGAGTGCAAAACAGAATTTATTTATTTTTCATTTTTTTTTTTCGAAAAAAGAAAATGCAGAAAAAATCAGTATCAATGGAATTGATTAAATGTAAAGGCTCAGATATAGGATACCGGGCGTTAACGGCACAGGAATCTACTAATACTTTTTCTCACGTGAACGCCTGACTTTTGTTCGTTAACGTTTGATTATAACGACCAAAAAACAAACATTTTATGCAATAACGAATGATAATTAATGCTAAAAGACATTTTTGATGGTGTCAAATACGTAATGTAGAGATTGTAAATCGATTTTTACATTTTCTCAGTTAAGCAGTCCGACGACGTATTTCTGGTACAGAGAGACGCTGAATATATCTGATGACGTTAACGTAGGCGGTGACGTCAATTGGTGGATCGTCGTGTCTCTAGTCGTAGCCTGGATTATTGTGTTTCTGTGTATGGTGAAAGGGATAGCATCTAGCGGCAAGGTTTGTTCGAATTTTCGTTAGTTTAATGTTTGTTAAGTTTATACTAATTGATTTAAGTTCGATTTCGACGATAACCTAGGCTTATAGAATCCAGTGGCAAGGTTTTCGTTGATTTATCAGTATCGTCGCTGCCATAGATTCTGTCTGTTTTGTTGCGGAGGACAGTGCAAAGATAAAGAACGAAACTGCAGCCGAGATTTGTCTGCAGAATGTAAATTGCTATCACACGGGATGCGGGTTTCATGTTTCATTGTTTTTTAGCTGTTTTGTTAGCCTGAACCGAACCAATCTTTCATATTTTCTCAAAGGGAAACATTTGGACTAGATATTTTCCACACCGAAACCGGACGTTTTTGATTAATGATATAGATTCTGTAAATATACATCACGGAATCAGATGGAACCAGATTTATAATAACATATTCTAAAATATGTTCTCCTATCATTTAACCCTTTGCTGTTTAATCCCTGCTTTTTACGTGCCTGTGATTTTATGATTGATAAAACATTGTGAAAAAAGAAGAAATTGCTTCTGACAAGCAATTTCTTCTTTTTCCACACTATTTTCTACCCTACTGAATGGTTATTTTTCAAATTAAATCCACTTTAAATTTTCGTCTGCAAAACCTTTGAATTTGGACAGGTCCAAAATTTTGTAAAACAGGAAAGGGTTAAACATGTTTTCCTACTTTCAGGTCGTTTATTTCACAGCCACATTTCCTTACATTGTGTTGATAATTTTCTTCTTTCGGGGTGTGACTTTAGACGGGTTCCATCATGGTTTACGACATTTCTTTGTTCCGGATGTGAGTACCATTCTAACGTTACAACTATTCTTTTTTTATTTAGTTTGTTTCTTTATTTACAACGAAGTGAAAGGTTTCCTTGGAAACTAACAAATTAAGCGGTGGAAATATATTCATAAATGTTTAATCAAATATAAGAAAACGATGATACTACTACCACTTATAACGGTGATGGTGATAATTATGATAATGATTATTCAAAAGTAATATCACCGATTAAATGATGTATATTATGACGTGCAAGTTGGAACTTGTAACGTTGATTTCAAACGAGTACACGATTTTCACTGAATCTCTGTATAATTAACAACATCGTGAAATTGACAAGGTGAATGATTTTGGAATGAAACAATATGAGTGTGTGGAGCGAGGTCTGATTGAAATTCAAGGGAGATAATCCAAAATCGCTAATTTTGTTCATCATGAACAAAATTATCTATATTTATTACCTCTCTTTAATAAAATAGGAACTTGAAGAGATGGGAAGCTATTTATAGAACTTGTATGTATATTTATTATCACACGCTTAAACTCGCAATTTGTCCGTGAAATCGCTTTTTTTTCTATTTATGTTTATTTTGGATGTATCAGTTGATTTTATCTTTTTTAGTCATTTTGGAGCGTTTTTGATTGGATGGAGTGAGTGCTTGGAATGAATGAATAGAGCGACAATTGAGCGATTTAGAATGGTTTTGTTTGCGATGAACGTCAATTTAACGATAGAATTTACTGTATTGTTCTGCTTTAATATTTATCAATTAGCTATCTTTTCTTTTTTGCCAGTTTGCCAGACTGGCAGACCCACAAGTATGGTTGGACGCGGCCACTCAGATATTCTTCAGCCTGGGATTGGCTTTTGGCGGTCTGATCGCATTTGCTTCCTACATGCCTGTTCGAAATAACTGTTACAAGGACGCCATCTTGATTTCCGTGGTGAATTGTGGGACCTCGGTGTTTGCCGGTGTTGTTGTGTTTTCTATATTAGGTAGGTGAATTACATAGTTCGTCTGAAGTGGCATAAGACTTGTCCTTAACCCTTTCCTGTTTTACAAAATTTTGGACCTGTCCAAATTCAAAGGTTTTGCAGACCAAAATTTAAAGTGGATTTAACTTGTAAAATAACCATTCAGTAGGGTAGAAAATAGTGCGGGAAAAGAAGAAATTGCTTGTCAGAAGCAATTTCTTCTTTTTTCACAATGTTTTCTCAATCATAAAATCACAGGCACGTAAAAAGCAGGGATTAAACAGCAAAGGGTTAATGTCAATAGGTCATCTAAATGTCGTATCTACAGCCTTTTTGGTCTCTGATCGTCCACACTGTGTTATTGCTATCCTACTCGGACATACCTGCGAAGATTGTCAATGTAAATCGCTTGCTCTCTGTAAATTTCAACATTTTTAAACAGATAAAATCTTTAAATTGGAATGTTAAAAGGAGCTTGACATTTAAATTGTATTTTGTAATAATAAATCGTATACGTTTTCTGGTCGCCTTGAAGTGATTCTATATTTTCAACAACTGTTTTTAAACCAAAGTCAAATTATAAAAAAATATACCAAAATAACGTCATCAACCATTGATAGCAACCAAATGCGTAAAAAATGCATCGTTTGCTAATGATAACATAATAGCAGCCATTTAAAAGGTTGCTTTTAAATTCTCACTTCCTGGTATCGATGGATTCGGGGCATTTAGTTTCATCATTGTCTTAGTAACTGATCAGCTCAAAGTTATCCACCAAGGTTAACGTCTGGTATCAAATTTCTACTAGGTTTCAAAGCAACACAGAATTTCAACGCTTGTAACGCCTTTAGAGATGCCGAACTTGTCCGACTGTTCAACACGACGGAGGTTGTAGTTCCCAGCGCCGGATCAATAGCCAACTTCACTATTTATGATCACGTGTCTGGAGCGTGGTACCACGAAGTCATGGAGATGCCCCGCCTACCTGTTTGTGACCTGAATACGGAAATTGAAAAGGTAATTTACGAATAAATACCGAACGAACGAATGAACGAACATGTGAAGGAATTAATTTAGAAATAAGTTTTTTTTTTGTCTCAAACATTAACTGAAATTACACAATCCAGATCTTTAGTTTGAGCAGCGAAATTATAAGCTTTGATCATATTTGAGGCGATGATGATTTGACAGAAATATTAAGGTAAACGCCTTACTTAATTTTTTGCAACCACGGCCAATTTCATGACATTGAGAGGACTGGTAATGGCATGCAAATAAATGACTCTCAAACCCAAAACGTGTAGAGATAGAAACACCACGAAATTGAATTGGAAAGAGAGTGAATCAGTGGGGGTATAAAATTACAAAAAAACTCTTCGTATATTGAAAACAACAGAATACCATCATCTATTTTTCAGTCTGGATCGGGTACCGGTCTAGCCTTCATCGCCTTCACAGAAGCCATTAATCAGTTGCCTGTTGCCCAGTTTTGGTCCGTTCTGTTCTTCTTGATGTTACTGACGCTCGGATTGGACAGTATGTTTGGTACCCTGGAGGGTGTCGTCACTTCCGTTATGGACATGGACCTGATACCCGGCTTAAAGAAACAATACGTCTCAGGTACATCTCAACCCAAAGACACAACTTTAACGCAAATGGTGTTTTGTGACAAAAAATATGAAAAGCTTTACATGTATTTAAGTTTCATTAATAACATATGAAATACGGTATTCATGAGCGATTATTTTAATAACTATAATGTTGGCAAGTAATTACATGCAAATGCACCGTATTTAATTCCTGAACAAGGGGCTTACACTACTAGCGGCCTTACGACTCGTTAATTTACCACCTTTTCCTTTAAAGTCAATGAGGATCATGAATGAGTAGTCATTGAATACAGCATTTGTTAAACGAGTTATCTATAAACAGATAAAAAACGAGGCTGTGCCGAGTTTTTATCTGTTTTAGATGACTTTTATAAGAAAATCGGTATTAAATGAGCACAAATTTAATATTCTATTTATTGATTTTTTTTTTTTTTTGGGGGGGGGTCAAAACGGAGAAATTCCAGATCTTTATCGTTTCAAGTTATTTCGCGAATAATATAACGCTGTTAGCGAATGCCGTGATCAAATGTATCGTAAATGTTCTTAACTCATTAGCATAGTTATTCCACTGGTGTAATAACACCCGTGTAATATCAAAGATAACCATCGGGTCTATAAATTTCGATCGGGCACAAAAATATCGTCTGTCGTATGCCATAAGAAAATGAAAAAAATATATACATGTGTAAGCAATTTTCTTGAATGATTTCGCACAAACATCGTTTAAAGAAAAATAATACTTTATTCGCTTGATGTCATCTAGTTATAGAAAAGTTGTAGCATATCTTAACTTTCATGGAGGGATTGTATGTGCATACGGTAAGAGTAGGTATTTTGTCTTTTGTTTTATACATCCATGAAATCCACAATTTTGACTGAAAAACAGACAGGTTTTACAATGTCACAAAATTATTCCGTAGGAAATCGATCGAACATTTGATTGAACACTCTGAAATTCAATTTTTCGGCAAAAATACCTTTTTTTTAAAGAAAGGGTAAAGGTTCAACACATCTATTGTCTTTATACTTGTATGCCTTAGAGCAAGTTAACCCTAATAATTTTCATTCCATTGCAGGAGCGATATGTCTGGTGTCATTCCTTCTGTCTCTGTCATTTACTAATCAAGCGGGCCCATACGTGTTTGTTTTGTTTGATGAATACAGCGGTAACCTCCCTTTGCTTATCATAGCCTTGTTCGAAGTGATAGCCATTTCCTACATCTATGGTATTAAAAGGTACGTAAGACAATCATGAAAAATCGCTAACAATAGCTAATTTAACCTGTGCTGGTTGACCTGTGCTGGTTCCAATATATATGTTTTTCACATGTAGTTGTTATAAAGTCCCATAATTACCATTTTCGCATGACAGGTTACCGTTTATTACAAGGATAAGGTGAACCATAGATTTATGTTTAAAGTTAGTTTATGTAAAACAAAGCGCGATGTGTCCATTTTGTGAATTTTGTGTTTCAACGCAGACGCTTAAGTCAAGAGGTCAAAAAACGCACAAGTAATCATCATGGTGATTGGATTCACGAAAGTTCAAATCAAGTTCTAATTGATCGATTGTTTAACCTTTTTGATCTTGATTAACCCATTTGTCCTTAAAACTGCACTAAAATTAAAGTATTGATGGCACTGATAGTGAAATAAACCTTTCGTTTAAGAATTGCATTTCAACAACAACAACAACAAGAATATAAAAAAACACACTGTGCTGAAAATGAAATAGACTAGGTAGTGTAAAGATACATCAAAATAATAGAACTGACGGCACTAAAGGTCGATTAGACCTCTTCGTTTTAAAACTGCATTACAATTGAAGTAACGATGAATTATTTCAGATTTGGCGACGATATCGAGCTGATGACTGGTCAGCGACCCAACTGGTACTGGATGGTTTGTTGGAAATACGTGTCTCCATTCGCAATGATGGTCATTCTCTTGGCCAGTTTGGCAAAAATGATGACAGGAACTGACTATCAAGCTTGGATTAGGGATACGGTATGTATTGGCCATTCAGATGACGGTAACATTTTTGCATTTTAACTTACATAGTAACAAATGATAAAGCCAATTTAGCATGAAGCAAAAGAAGTAAATGACATATTCTGTCCTGCCTTCAGGCTGAAACACAAAACGTTTTTGAACGCTTAAAATGGGCCCCAGTTTTGCTTGAAAATGGATGTGCGAAGTGGGATACCATTTCTTTTTTAGTTTTCTTTAAAGGGACAAAAAATCTTAATACAAAATCAACTTTCATTCACGTACCGATATACCTGCTCTGCGTTCAGATTGACCAAATGATGCAAAATGTTTGTCAATTTTCACCTATTTTGCACGTAGGTGCACGTGCAAAGCAGGGTAAAATTGGCAAACAGTTTGCACCGATTGGTCACCCTGAACGTCGGACAGATTAATTATACATTAAAAAAATACTTGATAGATTACAGCACTAAAGTTAGAGATGTAATTCGAAAATGAGTAATTCTAACATAAACTACTTTGCATAGGTCAAACGCAGTCGAGTAATAAAACAGGCTATCAAATTAATTGTCAACCTTCTCAATTCTACAATTATTTATCTATTATCTTAAAAAGCAACATTCTTCACGAAAAGTGGGTTTTCGATCTTTATCTTTGTTCCATCAACAAGTTATAAAAAAAGTGCGGTTTAATCCTTTCTCGCGTCGTTCTCGGCATAGAGCAAGTAACATCGTGAAATTGACATTCACCCCGTTCAAGACCATTTTAAGTCGCTCACTCAGCGCTTCATTTAATTCTTCCAAATACTCACTCAAATCGCTCAAAATTGCTCCGAAATCGTTATTAACAATTTGAAATCTATCAAAACGTCTAACACTTCATTGAAATTTATCAAATTATTCCAAGAGGTTTTTGGCTAGTGTGGATTCAAAACGTCTGATTTTTACATGAATCCCCAGAAATTTGAAAGTATGTAAATTTTCAAAGGGAGTTAATACATACTGCTAATTTCATCCAAGTTGGACGAAATAAGCGATATTTATTACCTCCCTCGAATCCCATTTTAATCTCGCTCAATACACTCATTCAATATCATTCTTATACTATTCCAAATTCATTATACTTCAATTTCACGATGTTTTCTAACCGTATTCCTTCTTTACACAAAGCTTTTTCTGGACTCTATAGACTGCGATCAGCCTGCATAGATGTGCAGTCTGATCTTAGTCCAAACTACATTCTTTTTACTCAATAATTGTTGGAAAAACTTGAGCCTGACTCGATAAGTTAAAAAAATGGCAGTTAACTTGAATCAAGTTTCAATCAAGCAGGATAATGACTAACCCTTTTATATTATTTTATAGGCTAGCACAGAAACAATAGAATGGCCCGGATGGAGCAAGTTTCTAGCGGCCTTTCTTATCATTACCCCTGTGATGTGGATACCCGGTGTAGCGGCGGTGAAATATTTCAGGTAAGGTTTGGAGTACATGTATTCCCCCATTATTTTAATTTTGCCGCCCCCGACGAAAATCTTATATAGTTACCAACATCATGAAATTAGCATTCACCTCGATCAAAACCATTCTAGATCACTCACTAAGCGATTCATTCATTCATTCGTTCGTTCATTCATTCATTCAGACCTATGTGAGATAGCAGCTGGAGGCTAAGAAGGGGTGTGTTGGTTGTAGTGGTGAGAAAAATACCAGGAAACCATTGTTAGGTGCTCCAGTCGCTGCGATATAACTGAAAAAAAAATGTTGAAAGTGGCTTAAAACTCCATTCATTCATTCATTTATTCATTCATTCCAAAACACTAACTCATACCATTCCAAAACGCACAAAAACGTTCAAAAACACATCGAACACATTACGATCAACATTTCATTCAAATCGACCAAATCATCAAATGTGGATTTCAAAGCGTCTGATTTGTCCGAAAAAGATACACAGACAAGAAGATACGTTTGTTTTTATAAAAGGAGGTAAAAATTATCGCTTATTTCGTCCAATTGGACGAAATTCTCGATATAGTTTTACCTCCCTTTAAATTCATTCAAAATTCGTTCCCCCACTAATTTAATATCTTTTTGTCTGTAGTCTTTCGAAAAAATAATAAACACATTGTGGTAAACAAAGAAACTACTTTCTTTAAAAATTCCTTTACTATCTACAATAACTTCTTAAATTAAATGAATAAATAAAAATAAAAAAATTAAAAAAAAACACGATCGACGAAAAACGGGATGCAATATGTTATCACGTAAGTCTTTGGCGTCTGGCGGGAAGACGGCGTTCATTTCTTTGCCCGGAGCATTTGTTTGTCACCTTAATTCCGATTGTTATGATATTTGGCAGTTTCATTCCTCTCATCACTACGTCATACAGTGAATAGGACCCGTAACTCTACAAAGCCTACTTTTGAGTTATCTCCATTTGCTGTTTTTCATAAAAGCTGTATCTTGTTTACTACCTTGCTTAAATTTGCCTAACCCCAAATTTGTCATCTGTTACTTTTTATACGTCCGTCAAAACCAAAGACGAGACGTATTATGTTATCACCCATGGCATCTGGGCGTCTGGACGGACGGGCGGCGCCCACTTCTTGATCCGGAGCATAACCCTGCCACCTTATCATGCTTTTGACCGATTGACTTGAAACTTGGCAATTATGTTGCCCTCATGTTTTCGTAGTGCAGTACACATGACCCGTAACTCTACATAGCTGCTTTTTTTTCGGTTATTTCTATTTGCTGTTTTTCATGACGGGCGTACCTTGTGAGGACACCCTAATTGGGAGGTAAAAATATTGCTAATTTCGTTGGCTAATTTCGTTAGACGAATTTTGCGTAATTTGCGACGATTATCACCTCCTTTAAATTTAATCAAAAACCCGCACACACACTCATTCAATATCATTCCAAAATTCATCAACCACAGGACCAAAATCATTCAACTTGTCAATTTTACGATATATCGAACTGAACTCTAACTTTATCGTAATAAAACCATCGGATATCGACGAAAAGGACGTAACTGCAGGATATTTCAAAGTGCACTTCGATGTTTTTGTTCTTCGTAATTTAAGAACTAATCACTTCTGTAACCCTGTGTCCTGCATTCGACGGAGTTATCAAAACATTGATTAACTCTATATACCGAAAATACATTCTGTACAGTTAATTACAGCGTGAAATCGACATTCATCCCAATCAAAATCGTTCTAAATCACTCACCGTTCACTTCATTCATTTAATCTAAACACTCACAAAAATCGATTAAAAACGCTTCAAAATGACTAAAAAATACAATCAACAACTTCGTTCAAAATAAATATAAGTACATTTCACTAACAGATTGAAAATGTTAGCCTCTGGTTGGTTCTTGGAGAAAAAATAAGCTATTTATAGAACTGCATATTTTATTAAAAGGAAGGTAATAAATATCGCTAATTTTGTTCATCTTGAACAAAATTAACGATATGGATTATCTCCCTTTAATTTCATTTAAATCACGCGCCTCTCACTCTCGCTCATTAAATTTCATTCCAAAACCATTTCAATATCATCAGCTTATCAACTTCACGATGTTATTAACTGTAACACGGGAAAAACAAAACAAAACAACCATTAAAAAACTCTCAATTGTGAAGGTTTGATTGAATTATAAACCTTTTGACCATCTGCCCTAAATAGATAGGTGAAATAATCACCTCGCCATTACGCGAAATTCCCATCTAGCTTTGCGCTAATGAGTGGCATTTTTATGAAATATTTCCAATTATATTTTTCTCAGCCCTTGGCTAAGTAAGCTTTTATCTTTCGAATCGTGTTAATGATTGCCGAGTTAGAACGCTGCTGATTCTTGAGGAAAAGCCCTTCTGTTTGACTTATATCGTTTAATAGCGACTTATTTCTTAGATAAATCTTGAGATATTGCGATAATTTTTTTGTCATTTGGTCGACATAAAAATATGTTTTCTTTGCTTGTGCGTTTGTTTATTTTGTTTGTTTTTTTGTTTCATCATTTTTTTCTTCTTTCTTTCTTCTCTGGTATTTCTACATATTCTAATCTGAATCGTGGCATTTATGTTTACTTTCATCATGAAAAGAGAGGTCAATTGAATAGGATGTGGGGGTCCGTGGTCTAGGGGTAGAGCGTCGGCCTCTTGACCCAAAGGTCCTGAGTTCGATTCCCGGGAGTGGCTATCGATCTTGGTTCTTTCAATGGCCCACACATTCGGCGCGAGTAGTGGTGAAGTTTACAGGAAGCAGAATCGAGAGCGATTAATCTAAGTTGTTAAAACTTGTTTCCCAATCGCTGTAAAATAAATAGGTTTAAACCTAAACCTTAAATAGTATCAAAGTAGTGGTATATTTTTTTTTCATCATAGATTTGTATTTGCTATTCAGGTTTAAACAACCAAATTTCGCCTGCAGCTGGTCATACCTTAATGATATTGTGAATGTAAAGGTAGTGGAACCGTAATAGTTACGCAACATTTTGGAATGCATGAACTTTCACAATGTTGGCCGAAGTTTCCTAATGAAAATCATTAGGAAACCCCGGTAAACACTGTTAAAGTTTATTACTTCTGAAACATTGTGGCACTTTTACGGGTCTACTACCTTAAACAATAAGGTCGTTCATTTTTAATTCACTGAAAATAAAAAGTAACATGTATTTAGTCTTTCGTTTTTGTTGACTTAAACATATTTTTTTCTTCACAGATTATACAACTGGAATATTGAGGAAAAGGCTTTCTTTCCAACCGAAGAACTCGAAGCCGAACGTGAGAGTCGCGGAAATAGCCGAGCAATAACGAAGTGGGAACGAAAGTTATTCTTCTGGGTGCCGAACTTTACATGCAATTACGAAATCGACGAAATTGAAAACGACACCGATTCGGACGAAAATCTCTCGGACGACATAAATGAAAAAGAAGTTACAGAGACAATAAAAATAATAATTGATGAAGTGGAATCAAACGAAAATATTGATGTATGATGCAAACTTTTGTTTTAATTTAGATGGATAGACGAAGAAAATTCTTGTGCCATTTCTTACATTTATGATTTTATCATTACATAACGTTAAAAGTTGATATAGATAAGTATACATTTATTGCAGGGAAACAGGCCCGGGGTTGTAAAACTATTCTCATTCTCAACTGAGATTTTTTTCAAACTTAGAATTTAAATAAATGTATGAGCATAAAAGATGATATTGATTAGTTATTATTTATAACAATTCGTTGATATTATCTTTTATATTCATACATTTTATGACAGAATTATTACAGAACAGATGCGACGATTTCAATGAGTACCAACAACATAGAATTTAGAGGACAAATAGTAGTTCGATTTCCATCTTGAAATCGAAATTAACTCGCATATGCGGGAGCTCTTTATTGGACAGTGAAATAGAGAATTGCGTGTTAGTGTCTTTAAATATCAATGCTATCTGGTCGAGGTTGCGTCAATTTATCATGACAAGGCTTTGACGAGGTTTTGCCGATTTATTATGATTTGATCTTCTTATAGCAGAGACCAAATAAGATTGATATTTTAAGACACTTACATATTATCATCTTTATCTTGTAAACTCACAATTAAAGACATGGAATGAAAGGTCAAAAGAAAATGAGGATACATTACGCATTTTCGTAAGGGCGTAAGTTCTTTTTTGCAACATGTAATCTGTAAAAATGATATGTGTAAATAGATATTTTTATAACTTATGAAATAAAATAATTCAATTTTAATAACAAAGCTTAATTTTTATTAGCTCGACCGGGACGAAAGTCTCGGAAGAGCTATTGTCATACCCTCGGATATCGGCGTCAACGTCGGTGTCGGCCGCCGCATAAGGTTAACGTTTTATATTTCTATCATATACATGCTTTATATTTTACAGAAACACTCATAAGGGTAAAGGCTTTCATTTGAAACAAGCACCCACGCTAAAATGACCTTGAGACAGTGACCTTGACCCTTTATAAAAAACTTTTACCAATAACTTTAACCGAAAAACTTTAACTTTGCTTATATTTTTTAAATGCTGTACCCAAGGACATCATTACTTCATATACGCACTCACCAGGTGATAGGCTTTCAGTAGAGACTATATGTCTTGACATTTTGACCTTGGAAAACTTTAACCAAAAACTTAAGCCAAAAATTTTAACCTTGCTTATATTATCTGAATGCTTTTGCCTATGGACCTCATTACACAGTCACCAGGCAATATCCTTACACCAGTAGCCAAGCTCTATGATGTTTTGACCTTGACCTTGATCTTTTTTGGACTTAGAAAAACTTTAACCAAAAGCTTTAACCACTTTATCCAAAAACTTTAACCAAAAACTTTAACCAAAAGCTTTAACCAAAAGCTTTAACCAAAAAACTTTTTAACCTTGATTAATTTTCTGAATCCTTATACCTAGGGATATCATAACCTCATATATACACTCACCAGGTGATTGGCAATCACCAGTAACCAAGGTCCTTGACATTTTGACTTTGACTTTTTGTACTTATAAGAATTTTAACAAAAATTTTTAAAATTGCTTGTATTTTCTGAGTGCCATTATACCTAATATCCTTATTCAACACGAGAGATAGGTTTTCTCCTGTGATCAAGCCCCTTGACTTTCAAAACTTTGACTTTTGAAACTTTGGCATATTGCTTTAAACTTGAATATATTTTCTAAATGCTTACAGCTAGGACTTTTATATTTCATAAATGCACTGATTAGATGATCAACCTTATATATATATTTTCTAAATCAGACTGAATTATATTAGATCGTAGAAAAAAATGACCTTCAGTTTAATCGTTTGTCAAGTGCTGCTTGTGACAAGCAGCAGTTTGGGCGAGTTACGTTGTCCACGGACAATTCCTAATTCACAAGAAATCATTTGCTCGCGATTTTCCACTTAGAAGGTATGCCATACATGGACAGGAACAAAACTCGCGTTGCCCATGTGCGTAACCGATAAAGCAATGTTAATCTCCGTAAATGTCCACATTTTTTTCAAATGGTTTCGTTGGAAGGTTACTTTAACGCCGTAGCAGCATATCAAACAAGCAGCGACTTAAACAATTCGCCTGCTTACAGTTTTCTTTCTTTTCAAATATATCCGCAGTGATATCAGAGTTGGTAGCACGTCGTACTATCATTTAAAGAGTCCCGGGTTCGATCCCCGACGGAGGAACACATCCTTTCAGATATTTGTCTCCCATCAATTGGTTGATAATCATAGACCTACATATGGTATAGCCGCCGAAGGCTAGGAAAAGAAGTCATGGTAGAACTGGTGTGAAAAAATACCAGGAATCTATCTATAGGTGCCCAGCCCCAGCGATATGACTGAAAGGTTGTTTTAAGCAGCGTAAAACGAATGGCGAAAGACCTTTGATTTGAGACACACCACACGAAAAAAGATATCAGTGAATTACATAAAACACATATTTGAAAAACTGATTGGTCCTAGCAGAGCTCAACCAGATGTCATATCTAAAAATAATCGATCCGTTATCCAAGACAATTTGCCCTGCGTTCAGGATGACAAAACGGTGCAAAATGTTTTCCAATTTACCCCCGCTTTGCACACAAATGCACGTGCAAAGCGCTTTATAATTTTCAAACAGTTTCCACCGCTCTGCTATCCTGAACATTAGCGCTGCCTTGCCGACAATAAAATTGATAATAAACCAAAACTCCTTTTCTAAAAAGAAATGCAAAATTTTATCCTTCAAAAAATGATTTGACAAATATTTTATTAAAAAAAGAGTAAATTGTTTTGTACCTTTTTGTATAACAATTTTTCCACAAGCCAGATTTTTGATACACTGAAGGTTATAAAGCGGTAAAATATTGAGGAAAGAAGAGAAATAGCTTGTTTCGGGAGCAATTTCTCTCTTTTTCTCAATCTTTCATAAAATTTTTTAGTATCTTTTCAATTTCAGGTCATACTGGATTTACGGTTGAAATTCTTTGAATTAAGAAAATTCTGAAATTGTTCGTTTTGTAGAATCTGGGAAAGTCATTTGAAATTAACAAATGATATCATTTAGACAGGTTTTTCTGGATGTCGGATCAATTATATGTGACCCGTAACGCGAAAAGGGACCGTCTCTGAACTCTGTAAAAAAAGAAAAATATTTTGGGTCAAACATAGGTCAACCAGAGGTCCCTTTTCAAAAATTCTTTCACTGGAAGGTAGATTGATCATTCTAGATTCAGGAAATAAGCTCATTGCGAAAAGTTTGGACCCAAGTTAGTCTGCGCAATACGCGCAGGCTGACAAGGGTCAATACTTTACGCACTACCCAGGCAGACCTTTTTCGCGTGACGGGTCATATATGTGTAGGCAGCAATCATTCTGTTTTCAGAAAATTGCAAAAAAAAAAAAAAAAAAACCAGAGAAAATTTACGACCTTAGTTAGTCTTCGCATTTTTGCAGTCTTGTAACGGGTTACTTGAACTTGTTAAGAAAAACCAATGACTCGAATCATTGAATATCATTTGTTCTTGTTTTAAAATGGCGACTATATCATGATATAAAGTTGTGAACGAACCGAACATTTATTGCATGATAATATTTTGAGTTCGAACATGGATTAGAAAAAAAAAGAAAAGAAATTACATCATGGTGATCAAACACAATGACTTGAAACAGAATTCGGAATACATCCGGTGAACTTCGATACTACTTTTTGACAAAACGCTTTCACCAACAATGATTTCGGGAACAGACAGCGATTCAACGATTGGTGAGACATTTAGATTGACACAAACGAAACAAAAACACAGAAAAAGTGCAATAGATGCATTTTCTGACGATTTGTTAAACTGTCAGTTATGTCACGATCGGTTCAAAAATCCGCGAAGCTTGCCTTGTCTGCATTCCTTTTGCAGCAATTGTCTGGGCAGTTATATTTTACGTTTACATGGAAAAGATAAGCGATATTTCCCATGTCCCACTTGTAAAACTATTCACTCGAACCCATTTTATGTTCCATTCGGTAAGAGAGAGCTGAATCTATCAATCTTACCCAGAAGACCAATGACGAGCAGTTCGACAATTACTGAAGGTTACACGCCAAGGTCAGAGAACAAGAGTATGGCGTTACAGATCCGGAATGTAGACAGGCGGTGTGATCCTTGCCTACAGAGCGATGAATCTTCATCAGCCGTCTTTTGGTGTCCAACGTGTCGTGAAGCCCTTTGCGAGTCTTGTACCAAAAGTCATAGGGGTATGAAGCTTACGAAAGGTCACGCTTTGATGGATGTTGAAGACGCGGGAGAACGGCCATACAAGATGATACGACCTTATGAGGCATGTCCAGACCACAGAGGCAAACTTATGGACATGTTCTGCCATAAACACCAATGCGCCATCTGTGCGACTTGTGCAACACAGAACCATCGTTACTGCGATACGGTGATCGGTTTTAACAAAAAGGCGAACAATGTGCGACCCAAGAAAATGGACCATGATCTAATTCAGCGACTGCGCCATTGCATTGCGTCTGTTGATAGTGTTTTAGCAGCAACCGAAGCGGCTAAGGAGAGACTTATCGCTAGAAAACTAGCAATACTTGAAGATGTTTCAAGGCTTAGAAACACTATATCCGATCTGCTGGACAATCTTGAAGACAAGCTAAAGGACGATCTACAAGATGCTTCAATGGCATATGAAGAGCTGCTAGAAGCCAAATCCGAGAGAAGTAAAGGGCTTCGAACGTCGATCCAGAGTTCTTTAGCGGAGGCAGAAAAAATGCTTTCAAATGGAACCGATTATCAACAAGTCTTAGCGCAACCTGCTTTGAAAGAGGAATGTGGCAAGTACGAACTAATGGTCGACGAAGAGAGATTAGAGTTTAAAGAAATTGATTTAGTGTTCACGCCGAACGAGAACTTAGTAAAGCTAGCAACGATAGTAGAGAATCTAGGCTCCATTGAGAAGACGGACAAATTCGAAGGACTCAAGCCTCTTCGTGAAAGCGATGCACAGAAGATTAAGTCATTCCACGGAAAGGTGAAAGGTGATAGAAATGGGTGTATATTCAATGCAGTTGATATCGCTCCATCAGGAGAAGTCGCCCTTTCTGATTTCAACAATCTCTCGGTGAAATTGTTTGACCAATTTGGAAAGTACAAATCATCTACCAAACTGAACACTCCGCCCCGTGGCGTATGTTTCTTGCAAGCGGAGAAGGTAATTGTTATTGCTTTACCGGAGGAATGCACTCTTAAACTGATGTCTTTTGAGGAACAGTATCTAGTACAAAAACACGAACTTCATTCGACATTTCGAACTTTCAGAATCTGCGATTTCGAGGGTAAAGTAATGGGAATTTGCTTCGCAAAACCAGTTAGAAGTTTATCCGTAATTGGAAAGACTGGACGGTTCGAAAAGACCATATCACGAAAAAGGGATGTGAAGGGGACAGGGGGCGTGGCATATGACCCAATTAAACGTTTCATGTATATGTCGGACAGGGACAAAGTGTCGTGTTTCAATTACGACGGAGGACTAATTTACCAGAACACGTACAAACGTACAGATCTACGTGGGATGGCACTAGACAATCAGGGTAATCTGTATGTGTGTTCGCACGACTCTGGACAAATTCTACAGATTGGTCCGGATGGTGGACTTATTAAGGCAATGACGGTGGCTGTTTCGCCCCAAGACGTGGCCGTCGAGCCACATGGTAATAAACTAGTTGTTGTCGGACTCGGGGACTCTGTACATGTGTACAATCTGGTATAAGTTTTTTTGAAGTGAAATACAGTCAACCTTTCTCAAGAGACCACGTTTATTAAGCGACCAATTTTATTATACGACCGTTTTTAAAGTCATCTGCCTAAAATCAAAATATCTTACACAGTAGATAATATTGGTTTGAAAATTATCATAAAATTATCCTATGTTTTTAAATTCAATTGAATCGTCTCATTCAGACAATTCTAATGAGTGCTTACAACATAGAATTTATGAGAAACTCGCAATATTATACAAATTCAATCAAGATATGTTTCTTATTTGTAAACATAACGTGCACTAAGCGACCATTCTCGTTAACGACCTCTTTTTCTTGTCCCGTAAGTGGTCGTCTATGGTGAGCTCGGCAGTAGTTTTGTAAAGTATCTTTACACTATCCCCCGTGACAAATAACCGTCTTTTTGGGGCGATGTCCAAATGGGCACATGCTACTATAGCGACGATAAATGCGCGGAATAAAAAAATAAACAACAAATCGTAAAAAGACGATTTGCTTGCACTGAACAGCGCATCTGACTGCGCGGCTTGCGCAGACTGACTAGTGTCGAAACTTTTCGCAATGTGCTTATTTTCTGAATCTAGAATCTTCAATCCACCTTCCAGTGAAAGAACTTTTTAAATACGACCTTTGGTCGACCGATGCTGGACCAAATCTCTTTTTCAAAAGTTCATTTTCTTGGGTTCCCAGATGGCCCCTACGGGTCACAAATATCAAACCAAAGGAAGGTATACTCCACAGACTGAATAAAGCTTAAACTTTTCGTAATTGGCCCATTTCCCGAATTTAGAATATGCAAAAGACTTGTGTGTGAAAGGATTTTTGAAATGCGAGTTTCTTTGACCTTCACTGGAATCAATCTATTTTTCATATATCTTTATAAGATAGGTCCATTTTCGCGTGACGGGACACATTTAATATAGAAAGCAGTTTCGTTTTTAATTAAGTTTAGCTACAGTACATCTTTTATTAAGCGACCACCTTTGTCATGCTGAACCCGGAATATTCCTGCTTTGGCAGGAGGTATAGACAAACATCAGCATGCACCTATATGCAGTCTGATGTTAGTCTACACCACCTGTTTCTCATTTCAAACCAGAACGGTCGATAGATTTTGTTTTATCATATAAAAATTGACCTACAGTTGGTACTTTCAGTGCTTTTTGCCCTTTGATTTTGAATGATTTTTTTAGCCAAAATTTATTCAGCATGACAAGGGTTAATACACTGTGTTACTTTTAAATAATGGTGACCAAGTAAATGCAGTTATGACTACTGCTTAATTCAAACTAAATCCTATGATGTTAGAAACTTATCAGAATCGTTTTATTGAGACGATTCTAGTTTTTAAATTATAGGATTCAATCAAAGTTAAAATAAGTGGAATTCCTAAGAGGTTTCACATTTCAAAGAGCTTTTTTACAATGGTCGCTTACTTGAGACGGTCGCTAAGTAGAGGAGTTCGCTAGAGCAATATCGACTGTATATGTTATTGTTAAAATCGATTAGAATAATGTTTCAATTTGACCCAGATAAGAATTTTTCTATTCTTCCTTCCCTTTTTAAAACAATGAAGCGGATGGCTGAATTTCAATTGTCAATCGCAGTTGTTAGAAACCAGCGAGCAGAAACAAACGTTACCGAAATAAGCTTTTTATTTGGCATTGTCTAAGGATCTGTAAGGGAAAATATGTTAAGATAGTGGAGTTTTTTTCTGAGACGGTGTTTTAATATGAAAAAAAAAATCCAATTCGATGAAGCAAACGCCTTGACAAGTGTGGATAGATCATTTGATGGTGGGATGTATGGATTTTGGAAAAAAAACACTCAAAATGATATTTGGTCACTTTAGGCTTACGAGAAGTCATTTTTAGTAACCTTAAGACCTTTAGAGCTTTGAAATATAGTTTTTGATTTGTGACGGTTATTTTTGGACATTGATTATAGTTTTATGATGCTGTGGCAGGCATTTTTGTGCTACAGTAGATAAACTGCCACCTTTTAGTATGGAAACTGTAAGACCAGAAGGTACATTTAAGTTGACAGAAACACACGTATCACCACGAAAAACGAGTATCAACGCATTCTCTGACGATCTTCTGAACTGTCAATTGTGTCACAGTCGCTTCAAGAATCCGAAAAGTCTTCCTTGTTTACATTCCTTCTGTGAAACCTGTTTGGACATTTACATAGCGAAGCTACCGGGAATTAAACGATTCTTTCCCTGTCCTACTTGTCAAGAATTACACCCAACTCCGAAAACTGAAGCCATTAGTAAGTGGGCTGACGGTATAACCAGCATGTCACTGCCACCCATGTCGAGCAGGTCGTCGCTCATTGACGAACAAACTACACGATCTGAGAATTTAAATATGGCGCTGATGCCCCGGAATGCTACCCGGCATTGTGATCCCTGTATGGAGAGCGAGGAGCGGATACCAGCCATGTACTGGTGCCCGACCTGTAGGGAGGCTTTATGTGACATGTGTACAAAGAGTCATCGAGGTATGAAAATCACGAAAGGTCACGCGCTAATGGACATAGACGATGCCAAAGAACGCCCTACCAGAATGATCCAGACTCACGAGATTTGTCCGGACCACAGGGGGAAGTTGATGGACATGTTTTGTCAGGATCACCAATGTGCTGTCTGCGCTACGTGTGTCGCTGTGGGCCATCGCCGCTGTGATACCATCATTGGTGTCGACAAGATGGCACGTAATATCCGATCCAAACGCACCAACAAAGATTTGGTTCAACGACTGCGTCATTGCATTAACGTTGTGGACAGTGTTCTAGCTGCAAAGGAAGGATGCAGAGATCGATTGGTGTCGAGAAAACTAGCCATCCTTGACGAGGTTACAAAACTGAAGAATTCTGTGATACAGCTACTTGACGAGCTTGAAGAAAAGATGAAGGACGAACTTGAAACTGTTGCTAGAGATTATGAAGATATCCTACAAACAAAGATCGAACGAAGTCGTGGACTACGCGATTCGATTCAGAGCTCGGTGTCGATAATGGAAAACACTCTTTCCTCTGGTACTGACTATCAACAAGTTATTACTCAACAGACTATGAAAGATGAAGCGGATAAATTCGAAGCTATGGCAGATGAAGAAAGAATAGATTTTAAAGAGGTTGATCTAATGTTCACGCCGGATGATAACCTCGTGCGACTAGCAAAACTAGTTGATCGTCTAGGGTACGTGGAGATCTCCGAGAAACATCACATCTCGAAACCTTTCCGAAACTGTTCGGCTCAGAAGAACGGGATCATTAACGGAAAGATAAAGGGAGATCGCAATGGCTGCATATTCAACTCAGTGGACATTTCAGAAACCGGTGAGATAGTTCTATCGGACTTCAATAACTGTACAGTGAAACTGTTTGACCAATTTGGAATGTTCCGTTCTGCAACAAAGTTAAACACACCTCCGAGAGGAGTCTGCATCTTACCGGACAAACTGATCACAGTGGCTCTGCCGGAAGAATGTGTACTCAAACTGATGTCCATCGATGGCAAGTTTCTGACACACGTTCGGGAACTCCACACCTCATTCAAGGCCTATCGCATCTGCAACTTCCGAGGTAAAATAATGGGGATTTGTTACTCGAAAGCTTGTCGGAGTTTGTCGATTATCGAGCGAAATGGTCGAGTTGAGAGAACCGTCACCCGAAAACGAGATTACAAAGGCCTAGGTGGCGTGGCCTTTGACCCAATAAAGAATTACATGTACATGTCCGATCGAGACGCTATTACTTGCTTCAACAGCGCTGGGAAGCAGGTCTTCCGGAATACATATCGACGCACGGATCTACGTGGGATGGCGCTTGATTGTCAAGGGAATTTGTACGTCTGCTCGCACGACTCTGGTCAGATTCTGCAAATAGCACCCGATGGTACCCTGATCAAGTCGATTCTGGTTCCCATCTCACCACAAGATGTCGCTGTAGAACCGATGGGAAACAAAATGGTGGTGGTTGGACTCGGGGAAATCATACATGTTTACAATCTAGTGTAGATGTAAAAGTGACGTAAAAATAGCTAAGCTTCACGGTTTTGTCACATTACTCTTAGTTTAGGGAAACACCCACAATCCCTTGAATGAGTAGGAATAGAAGCTATTCGTTTAATTTAAAAATAAAACGAAAAAAAAAAGTTTTACCGGTTTAATGATCTTTTTATGCAAAGATATACCTGTTTTTAATGTACAATGTATTTTCAACCCTTGACGTGCTGAATAAACCACTGACAAAATTGTATCAAAATCAAGAAGCTGAGAGATAAGGATGCATTTTTGGGATTTAGTGTTATTCTAAAAATATTGCTTGATTTTTTTACCGATGAAAAAAAGCAAAATCTTATGTAATAGACTAAAATCAGACTATACACATGTGCAGTCTGATATATGTCTATACCTCCTATCAAAACAGAAACGTTCCGGGTTCAGCACGATAAGTGTCTACGT
The DNA here is from genome assembly GCA_948146395.1 of Fragum whitleyi. Lineage (NCBI taxonomy): Eukaryota > Metazoa > Mollusca > Bivalvia > Cardiida > Cardiidae > Fragum > Fragum whitleyi. The sequence goes on from OX411552.1 coordinate 58,905,506, forward strand.
GTTAGATTTTTCAACCTAACAGAAATTGTCAGTCATAAATTGAATATTACATTAATACTTTTGAAAAAATCTAGATCTATATTTCTTAAAAAATTTAAAGTACACGTAAGAACATCATGAAATTAAAAAGATCAATGATTTTAGAATGAAATTGAATGAGTTTGTGGAGCAAGTTTTGAGTGAGATTCAAGGGAGGTAATCCAATATAGCTAATTTTGGTTAAGACGAACAAAATTAGCAATATTTATTGCCTTCCTTTAATGATATACGTATTTCTGTTTTTTTTTTTTTTTTTGTCTTCGACCAATCAGACACTTTAAAATTCACACCAGACAATAAAATCGTAGAATAACTCGATCGATTTGAATTGAATGCAAGACCGTCTTGAACGATTTCGATTTTTTTCTAATTATTTTGGAGCGTTTTAGTCGATTTGAGAGAGTGTATGGAATGAATGAACGAAGCGCTGATTTTGCGATTTTGAATGGTTTTGATCGAGATGAATGTCAATTTCGCGATATTACTAAATAAACATAAGATATAACATTTAAAGAAAGAGTGATAAAGTAATTATTACCATTAAATGTCATTTTCCCAAATGCTGAAGTTTATTGTTGCAAATGTTAGGTTTCAAATGATAAGTTTTTGTACTATATAGGATGTATTGTGAAATTTGTGTGTTTGTTAAAAATACTGTTTTCATTGTATGTTGATTTTCATGACGAATAAAAATTGTAATTAAACAACGTTTTTGTAAAGGTTTAAACAATAATATTTTTAAATGTTTCCTGTCTCTGAAAGCCTGATCTTGTTAATGGTGTATCATTCATAAGGGCTTTTCACAGATATATGAACGAATTTGATCCGCCGCGCGGGAAAGACCCAACCGTTTTTACGTAAATGAGCCCCGTGACAAAACAACAACAACAACAACAACAACAACAACAACAACAACAACAATAATAATAATAATAATAATAATAATAAATAAATGATAATAATAATAATTATAAAAAGATATATCCGTAAGTGCATAGGTCGACCTGCAAGACGAAAATGGACTAATCCCTTGTAACGTTTGTCAATTTGTTACATCACAGGAGAAGACCCATCCATTATTACGCCAATGTGACGTAACTAGCCAACAAATAATCTAGGAACTCAATTAGACAAATTATTGAAATCTACCAAGGGCCATTCTGAGATCGTCTTTCGAAAATGAGTCTGTGCGTGACATTTCCAACAATTTCACGTGTGCGAAACGTTGAGACTCTGATCAGCCTGTGCAGCCGCACAGTCTGATCAGAGTCTTCACTAAGCACCTAGAAGATGGCTACGGACCAAAAGTCTCTGCTCACAATCCAAGAACAATTTTAATACATTGCGTGATTGTCCAGGATGCCCAACGTCTGTCTATCACGCACTCGTGAAATTGTTGCAAATGTCACGCCTTAGTTCATTTATCCACGATAAAGGTAGAATAGCGTAAATTCAAAGAGAGAGAGAGAGAGAGAGAGAGAGAGAGAGAGAGAGAGAGAGAGAGAGAGAGAGAGAGAGAGAGAGAGAGAGAGAGAGAGAGAGAGAGAGAGAGAGAGAGAGAGAGAGAAGAGAGAGAGAGAGAGAGAGAGAGAGAGAGAGAGAGAGAGAGAGAGAGAGAGAGAGAGAGAGAGAGAGAGAGAGATTTGAAAGTATTTAGAAAAATGACCATCGCTATCGACAACATATCGATCCGAAGAATCTGACCAGAATCTGAATGACTCCAAAAAGGGTCAATCGTGTCAAAATAGTTATATTTATGGACAAACCATGTTTTCGTGTCATTTTTGTTACAAAAACTACCGAAAACTAAACGTTTGACAGGAAAGTGATTTTTTGTGAGTTTTGTCACTTTTTCCGGACATAATTGTCATTCGAATCCCCACCATCCAATTTTATTTTCTGTGTTTACGCCCTCGCATTATCTATATTTTTGATATTTCAACAGCCGTTCAGAATACACTTAACAACATCGTGAAATTGACAAGTTGAATAATATTTGAATGATTTATGAATGGAATTGAATGAGTGTGTGGGCGAGTTTTGACTGAATTTATTGGGAGGAAATCCTATATCGCAAATTTAGTTCAGGATGAACAAAATAAGCGATATTGATTACCTCCCTTTTATAAAATATGCATACAAGATATATAGATAACCTCCTTTTTCTTCAAGAACGTATAAGACACTTACAATTTGAATTATGCCAGTGAAATCGCGATTTTTCTCTGTCCAAATTTATTTTGAAAGACGTTGTTGATTTTATATTTTTTCAATGGGTTTGAGCGGTTTTGAGTGGCTTGCGTCAGTGTTCGGAAGAATGAATGAATTAAACGCTGAGTGAGCGATTTAGAATGGTTTTGATCGGGGTGAATGACACAATTTCACGATGTAGCTAACTTTACGCCCTGTCATAATCCTTATTTTTGACATTTCAACAACCGTTCAGAATAGCGAAACACAAGTGAGCGCCAAAAGTTTGAAACACTCATCAATACGCTTTTCTACGTTATACCGGGTACTACGGTTAAGAACGTCAGGAAATTTACATTCATTCCGATCGAAACTTTCGAAATCATTCACTTAGAGCTACATTCGTTCAATTCAAACACTCACTCAAATTGGACATAAACTATCCGAAATCATTCGAAAATACTTCGAAATCTTTTATCAGTAACTGCATCCAAAACGATCAAATCATTCTAATCTTTTATTGGTTGGTGTGTATTTTAAAGTATCTGGGCCCGAGGTTATAAAACTTTTCTCGATCTCAATTCAAAATTTCCTCGAATATCGATTTGAGATTTAATCCGTAATTCTGTTTTAATTCTCATTTTCATGTAATGACATAAACGATAATATCAATAAGTCGTTATAAATAACAACTTATTATTATTATCTTTTATTTTCATACATTTATTTAAATCTAATATTTTAGAAAATTCTCAGCTGAGCCCGAGAAAAGTTTTATAACCTCGGGCACAGGTTGGTCCATGAAGACGCACTAACAGAAAAATACGGATATTTTATAAAAGGGAGGTAATAAAATATCGATAAATTCGTCCAATTGGACGAAATTATCGATATTACATTACCTCCCTTTAATATCATTCAATACTCGCTTCTCCCACTTTAATTTTCTTCCATATTCATTCCAAAGGTATTCATCTCGCTAATTTCACGGTGTTCCTATAACTGTATATCTTGGGCGCTCGATCACGCTTCCTTTACTTGAACATGGGGAGTATGTCTCTGTTGCCGAACGCAATGAAGATCAAACGGCGTTCAGGATGACAAGGCGTTGACGAACGATTAGAAATGTGGAAGGTTCACATACAAAGATGGATACTATTTTTTAAGCGTCTCGCAAACGTTTTCACTAGAAAACAGGACGATTTATCACCTTTCAAGAGATACACGTATCTTAGGCTAGCTCCCATCCAACTGATCAGGGCCCTAGATTTTAAATTTTTTCTCATTCTCTATTCAAAATTTTCTTAAATTTTAATTTGAGATAAAAGCTGTAATTGTGTTTTAATACTCATTTTACTTTATAAACATTAAAGATCATATTAATAAGTTGTTATAAATAACAACTTATCAAAATTATTTTTTATTTTCATAAATTCATTTAAATTCAAAATTTGAGAAAATTCTCAGTTGAGCCTGAGATAGGTTTATAACCTCGGGCCCTGACGTCATTGTTAAATGGTCAAAGTTCAACCAGCAGAAAGTGTTGTTAAATTTCTTTCAGCTGATATGACCCTGGCTCAGTGTCAGTTTTTGAGAATATGGGAGGTGATTGAATACGATAACACGTGAATGGTGTACCTTATTTTTAACGTAAAACTTACAACTTTAAAGCCAGGCTTCATGTATCAACCTAGCCCGAAACGGGCCTTTATGCAACGGGACTGTTGCACGAAGCCCCCTTTTTATATGTAATATTTTCTAAAATGTTTAAACTAGCAGTTCGGATGAGCGGATTTGAAAGTGAATGCGATATTCTTGTAGCACAGAAATGACAGTTTAAGTATTTGAAAGAGTCGGTGTTAAATTACTATTTAAATTGTTCTTACAAAGTAATGAACTTTTCACCCTATGTTCTAAAAAGCACAACATGTTTAATTGGATGTCAAGTTTCGTCACCGTGTGCTAAATTTGTATATATCTCCATTTTCTCTCTAAGTTAGTAGGAAATGAAATTTAAGTCATTTTAAAAGATTTCATAATGAAAATGTTTTGCATGTCTATCGTTTTCTCTAAATTGATACAAAGAGCGATATATGTGATAAATAAACTACCCCCCCCCCCCCCTATAAAATACCAATTTTCTTCCCACAGAAAAACAAGCAATTGAAAACATTATAGAAAAGGGAGAAACGGTTAATATCAAGTAATTTCTCTCTGTGCTGTTTTAAATTATATACCGTTTAAGTTCTAATATAACCTCGGAGTTCTATTAGAATCATCGCATTTCCATTAGAAAGGAATGGGTTTTTATAGAGGCTTCGCTAAATATCGATGACTCAGTGCATATAGGCAGTTACAACTGTTTCGGACTGAGCTGTAAATAATTATTAAGACGTTGAAAATGGACACAAATAAAATGCTTTATATGTACAAAAACTTCGTCATCACGAAAAACCAAGGGTGACAAATGAATAAATAAAATTACTATTCTCTATCAGAAATCTTTCATAAACATAGATCTAATAAGTCTATTTTTTTCAAACATTCGAATGGGGTAAAAGTGCATAAATCATCCGTTAAACTGTTTGTGTTCTTGACTTTTTTTTTTATTATTTGGGGGGGGGGGAGATTTGCCTTTATTAGAGGCTTCAAGATTTTGTAAAATAATATCAAAACAGGTCGATCCCAACCCCCGAAAAGGGGAATGGGTTTTTTTATTAGAGTACGGGGGCTCTATTAGAGTTTTTACGGTATTTGACTTTTTCATTTTCTATAATTGATACGACCTCTTAAAACTTCGTGTTTAACAACACTATAGTCTATAGGTCAGTTTATTTGACCTGACAATGATCCATGTTATTAAGATAAATAGAAACTTCTCAACTTCTATAATTCAAGATTGTTGCCCTGGCAGGGCGGAGCCTAACTATCGGTTCGTTGCATTTAGGGGTAAGGTAAATCAGCTTTCATTTATATCCTTCTTACTTAACTTACTTGATGCAAGCCTAATTCTATGCTGAAGTTACGAGGTTTTGGATATCAACGTACGATATAATGCATAAACTTATTTTTGTCGACTTTTAATAGAAGTAAGTTAAAATAAATAATAGCTAATTTACCTTAACTTTAAGTGCAATGACCCGTTACTTAGGCTCCGCCCTGCCAGGGCAAAAAACATGGATTATAAAATGTATTTAAAGAAAACCCAAACTTTTCCATAAAGGTCAATCTCAAGCAAAATAAGTTAACCTAAATTATCATTCAAATGAATGAAAACAAAATTGGGTGTATAATTAGCCTTTATTTTCATTTTTTTATTCAAAAGTTAACTCGGTGAGAAAATATCCATTTTATATTCTAGTTTTTCATTTTGATGTATTGCGCTCATTTTGTATAGGCCCTAATTGTGATTAATAAATTAAAAGATAATTACACCGTTTACCAATTAAGTGTCAGATTTATCCCCTATATTGTCATATATCATAATAAATGTTATTTATTGGGCTGGGACATAGGCATGTTTCGGTTGATCGATCAAAACGTCGTAACTACAGCTTCTCAAAGCTGTAGTTACGACGTTTTGGTCATTCAACGACCATGTCGTAAACCAATTTCTAAAACCTCGTAACTACAACTAGAATTAAGCTCTAGTTACGCTGTTCTAGCAGAAATTCAGCGACCAACTCACACTTTAGGGTCAGACAAGATGTGAAACCGTTTCAATTTGAAGATCCCTACGCAGCACTTGGGATAAAATGTTCACTCAACTTTTAAGAATGACACTTGCCTTACACACAAGTGCTCATGCAAGGTTTGTTGCAAATTTTCAAACGTTTCGCGGATGCTTTCAAATCAAATCCAAGACTGCCCTTCCTTAAAGACAAGTGTTTAAGTATTTTTTTCTGCTAGTGTATTTTCGTTGAAAGCAGTAAACTATATATTTTCGACATAGCCGAAAAGAGATCACCTCTGATTACCATCATCAAAATAAACAAACATGTATACTCATTATTTCTTATCACCAAATGAAAATTAGCAAAAATTCACTAAAATTCAGACATTCCTAAGGACTTAATTTATATGCATGTATAAAAAATAGCTGAGCAAACGATTCTCTTTCGTGGAGGTGTGTTTTTTTTCCTCAAAATTCCTGTTTGTAATAGACCAAAAAAATCCAACCATTCTACCAACCAACCAACCATTCTATCAACCAACCAACCATTCTACCAACCAACCAACCATTCTACCAACCAACCAACCATTCTACCAACCAACCAACCAACCAACCAACCAACCAACCAACCAACCAACCAACCAACCAACCAAACAAACAAACAAACAAACAAACAAACAAACAAACAAACAAACAAACAAACTGATCAGTTTTCATCATTTGTCTAATTCACTGTCAAGACCCGGTCAAATGGGGTCGAAGTCTCGTGTTGCAAAAAATGTCTGAAGCGTGTTCGACTTCCCACACATCATTCTAGGCCATTCTAACTCCCAAAATATGATGATCAGAGTTGTCGTTCTTGCTACTCCTAAATGAGAACTATCCACCAGTGAAGTTTCTTGATTCTTGCATACCTTTTGGGTTATGCTCCGGACAAAAAAGGTCTACCGACCGACGGACCCACCCACCGACCCATCGATCTACCGACCCATCGATCTACCGACCCAACGACCGACCCACCGACCGACCGACCCATAACATAATATCGCAAAGCAATTAAATACCCCTTCTTCGATGGGCGGGGGGCATATTTATAGAATAATAAATCGATTTATTATTTCAAATGGAATGTATTGATGACAGAGTGATACCAAAACAGAAGCAAATAACATTTATATTTTAATACAACCTTTAGGTTTGAAAAGTTCAAAATTGTCATCAAGTCATCACTCTTGACAATTCAAACAAACCCTACTATTTTTTGACCGTTGAAACAATATTGGAATCATGAAAGGCGACATTATGCAAGGCTAAAGATCCTTTTACCTACGTCGTTATTTATCCAAAAGAAATGAAAATCGTTTACTTTAATCAAGCAACGAATGCTGTATTGACCTGATATCACTTTCCCAATAACGTTAAAGTTTATCAGGCCGTCTTACGTTAGAACCAGCCCTGCGTTCAGGATCACCAAACGGTGCAAACAGTTTTCCAATTGTATCCCGCTTTACACATGCACCTGCGTGCAAGCGGGGTATAATTGGAAAACTGTTTGCACCGTTTGGTGATCCTAAACGCAGGGTAGTTTGCATATTCATGGTCTTAACCATTAGATATGTTTCATAAAATTTAGCACTGAAAATGTTTGCGCGATAAATAGAATAACATGTTAGTGTCTTAGAATATCTTTTTTTAAATACAAACGTCTGGTCTCGGCTTCGAGAAATTATCATGACTCGGCAAAGTCTCGTCATGATAAGTTCCTCCAACCTCGACCAGGTAACACTGATATTTCTAGATACTAATATAATATTTTCTATTTATTAAGCTATGAAACTTATATAGACCTGATATATAACGGTGTTGAAAGGCAGTCTATTTTTTAGCAACAAGTTTACATATTCATGGTCTTATCCAGAACAACTTTCATATGAATCACTTCGATTTTATGGTAGTGGACCCGTAATAGTTCCGCAACATTTCGGAACTCATGAACTTTCACAATGTTGACCGAGGTTTCCCACTGAAAATCATTAGGAAGCCTCGGTTAACACTGTTCAAGTTCATTACTTCCGAAACGTTGTGGAACTATTACGGGTCCACTGCCTTAAATAATTCATTAAATTTTACGCCCTGAAACATACGTACATAGTACATGTAATTAGAATAACATATCGATGGCTCAGCGTGAAACAGTTGTAACTCCCTATAAACATATAGGGAGTTACAACTGTTTCGCGCTGAGCCATCGATATCAAAGTCCTTAATATCAAAGACATCTTGTCTCGGCTGTAAGAAATTATCATGCCGAGGCGCAGTCGACCATATAACATTGGTATGTCAAAACAATAACATATTCCATGTTATAATTCTCTTCGTCGTTGCCTCGATGATTCACATATTTAGAATGTATCACATTCTTAAGCAAATCCGATAACAAATTTAATCAAGAAATTCTGATTCGACGAAGAAGCAAGTCTAAGCCACAAACCCCCAAGACCTTTCGAAACACACAGACAAAAGCAATATCTGTTATCTCAGTAAATGAAGATTGCCTTTTTCTATACCCCAAAAACTATGTTTGGGGGTATACGGGAGTCAGTTTGTTTGTGGGCTTGTCCGTCCGTCGGTAAGTACATCTATAGCTTTTTAGAATCCGCTCAATTTCTCGTCAATTAATTGGCGGAACTTCATCCAAACTTTACAGATATGATCAGTATGAAGCACGTATACACATGCGGCATTTTGCATACGGTCCATTGACTTTTGGTAGATTAAGACCCTTGGATGAATATGCCATTTGTTCTAGCTGCATCACTTACCTAGAAATATATAATACATGCTTAGTGTTTTATATGACAAAAAATCTTACGAGGTTTGGAGAATTGAAAATGGTCGAGGCTCTGCCTAGACAATTATCAATTCTCACAACCGAGTTTGATATTTTTTTCATTCAATAAACTTAGTATGTATTATATATTATCTTATAACCGTTGATTTATTTTGGCGCATCTTACTCTTACGCCAAAAAAAACCCCGCTTTATCTATATTTAATGTTTTCGTCGTTCAAAACAACGTAAGTAAAAGACAGGCAATTTCTAGAGTATGTCAACTTTCTACATACTAAACAATTGTTTGTTTTCACACTTCTTGTTATAATGCGTGTATAAGTTTTTCACACCTTTTCTCGATGATTTCGTTACAATGTATCAACTAACTTGGTTCTTGAATCTTGAAATTTAGGGATCAGTGCAATACTTTTGTAAGTGCCTATAATTTATAGGCACTTACAATCGTATTGCGCTGACCCGTCTAAGTTCAAAGTTGTCTGCAGATTTTCTTATTCCAAGTTTAATAAGTATGGTCTGCATATCTTTGATATAAATAATGACTAATTAAAATTGACTAAAATGTATAGATTTCATATTCATCATAATTAGGAAATTTCTTATTTAACAAATATAAATTACAAATATTAGCGGTGGATTAATTTTTGGCGCATTTTAGCTTGACCGCCAATATAGCCAAAATAAAACCACAGCCAAAATTACCCCGTTACAGTATTTGTCTTGCTTTCATCGATGTTTCTAACTGAAATGCAAGTTTCTAAAAATAAATGCGTTATATCATTGTTCTAACTTTGTGATATCATAAAAAAATATCATATGGGTTGTTATCACACGGATATTTGTATAGTTATAAGATAAATATTTTTTTATCGACAATCGGTGTTATGGGTATCAGTCCGCTTTAAAAAAAAGTTTGATAGTTGATTTGCCGCAAACTATCCCTTTATTTCGGCACTGAAAAAAAGGGAAAAAATGTGGAAAAGGAAGAAATTGCTTGCCACAAGCAATTTCTTCGTTGTTCAGAATAATTTTTCACCAATATATAAAGATTTTTTTTAATTTCTTTAACTTGAAATGGTCGTACCTAACTTCTTGAAAATGATGCTGGTCTACAATTTTGTCGTCTGGAATTGCTTTAAAAAGCTAATCAGACCCCTCGTTTAAAATTTTCACGACAAAAATGATAATCTCTATCCTTCTTTATTAAGACGACCCCCTGAAATCAGAATAGGACTTAAAAGAAAGGCATAAGGTCGACGTCGTTTGACTATTCTTTTTTTCGTCATTATTCCAAAAATGAATGTATATTGTATGGGTTCATAAAATATCTTTTGTCGCTAATGAGTCGGTAATGAGACATCATTAGCGTAAATTTTCTTCTTCTTAGACAATTTTCTACGATTCATTTGACATTGGTATTGTTAACAATGTCCGTCGGCGGTAGATCTATGGACAAAGTTTGCCCTCCAACCACGAAGCGAAGGAATTTGACATTTTAAGTCTGGCTGTTTTAGAACAAAGAATCAGGGCCCATAGAAGAAATCCTTTTTATCTAAGGAGATAACTCTGAATGATTTTTGTAAAGAATTATGCCCCTTTTCGACTGAGATGTTCCTTCACTGTCGAGGAGCCGCATATCAGCATGTACAGTAAGTAAGTAACATCGTGAAATTGGCACTCATTCCAATCAAAACCATAATAAACCGCTCTCTCAGCGCTCTATTCATTCATTCCAAACATTCACTCTAATCGATCAAAAACGCTCTGATATCTCTCTAAAATATTTCTAAATCAGCCAGGAGGATAAATAATTAATTCAAATCGACCAAATCATCCTAGATTTTATTAGCTGGAGTGAATTTTTAAGTGTCTGATTGGTCCATGAAGACACTTAAACAGGAAAGTACGTATATTTTATTAAAGGGGGGTAATAAATATATAGCTAATATCGTTCATTTTGAACAAAATAAGTGATATTGGATTACCTCCCTTGAATTAAAAAATCAAAACTCGCTCCACACACTCATTCCATTCACCCAAAAATCATTCATCTTGTCTATTTCACGATTCTCTTTACTGTACTTATGGTTATGTTTTTGACCATTGTATTTCCATGGTTTAGTCATGATTTCTTCGTAAAAGTGTCATGGTAACGAGGGTTGTGTTTTATATGTACATGATTTTGAATTTGTTAATATATTTGTCATTTCCCTCTTTTACTCAGTCTGCCTCTTTCTCCAAACTTTCTCTGATTGCCAGCTTTCCATGTATTTCAATTTGCTCAAACGTTTTGTTATCAAAAACAGTAGAATATTAAAGACCTAAGAGATGCAAAGAATATTATTTAAAGAGAAAGGATCGCCATTACATAAGGCATACAGTTGACATAATTGATATCTAAATATTCCGTGTTCAATTACTTGACTTGAACCGCTTGTTATATCACAAGGGCGAAATAAAAACGTTGTCATCAAAGTACAAACGTATATCCTATAACTGGGACTAATATATCTATAATGGTTCTGAGCTATACGACGGGCGTGTCTTTCACAGAAATATGATTCTATTTACTTACATATTTATAACACATCAATTGAATGGCCGCCATAAACCGGAAGTGAACACACTCGACCTTCCCAAAATGCCACAGTCTGCAACACGATGTCAACAACAGGAAATGATCTTCAAGCACTTCCGGAGAAGGAGCGAGTAGAAGAAGTTCTGCCTCTTGATGGAATTTCATTCATTACAGTACAAGTCTTTTGTTTTCTTGATGATTGTTTGTGAAGCCACAGCAAAACTACACCCTCCGATATATTCACTTATGATGTAATTTAAGTTCTGTACTTTTAGATTCGTGCACTCTAATTGGCTGAAAAGTTTGTTTTATTCACCAATGAAAACAATTTTGAGTACGGAGCTATTTTGTAAACCGCTTTGCGTATTTATACAGTGTGATGAGGTTTTTAGTTTCATACCTCAATGAAATCAACAAATACAATCTTTATCCATTACATGCATTCAGCATTCAAATAAGGTTGTAAGATTGTCCCCAGATGACTATTGCTTGAATTTCCAAATGATCAAATACTATAACCTTCAAACGTCAGATTTTTATAAATTACCAAACGTTTATTTCGAACTGGCATAGAATCACACATAGTTTAAAACCCAGGCATATATGGCACAGGACTTTATTCTAAAAAAAAAATCGGATTATGAAACAGTCACCTGTGATATATTTCTTAATATGCAGTTCCGTATGTAGGACGATATGCTTTGTTACACGAAAATAGATAAAAGTAAAATCTCGGGATGTCTTATGAAAAATGTATTAGTCTCTTGGGTTTCCTTTTTTCATTCACTGGGCCTGACTTTGTAAACAATCTGTTTTTCAAAGCACCAAATTTGGAATTAAATGACTTCCGTTTAAGATATAAGCGTGGGAGATAAGCTTCTTGTCGAGTATGCACGCGCTCTTAGGCCTGCGTGACGCCATTGTAATCTTGAAATACGCTATCTAGAAAACAATGTAGAACAATCAGGAAACTTGCATGCACGTTTTTAAGTAAGGCAAAAGACAACGGTCTTTATTTTTTAAGTGTATAGATCCACAAGTTTAAGTGAGTGTTCAAAGATCAATATTGTCTATAACTGTATAGACAATATTTACGTTTGATCACTCACTCTAAATTGCGGAACTATAGTAGATACTGAATGGGAAAGATTTTTTTTTCTTTTTCAAAGATAGTTCCTTCATATTTAACCTTATCAGACTGAGTTTAGATTTTGTTTCAAACAAATTACACATTTAGGGGTACATTGCAACCAGTCTTAATAATTTTTGTTTTCAACAAGCCTTCATCAAAAAGCAGACGATGTAGACTAAGATCTTGCTGTGCAGACTGCCCTTGATCTTTGCAGTGCATTAAAGCATTGTGTTCAACATAAATATGTCGTGAACTGTATGCCGGGGTTAAATCTCGTTGAATAAAATAACATAAATCTTCTTATACTAGATTCTTTTTTATTGCTTCGCGGACGACCATTACGATCATTGTAAAATGGTCGTACGCGAAGCAATAATTTTTATGGTGTGTCGATAGCAGAGTTTTCTTGTTTTATGAAAATGGACCCCACACCCCCCCCCCCTCCCCAAAAAAACCCAAGCGTACTACCTACGGATGCCTACGTCCGGCTTTTAAGTGCGTGATAATGGAAAAATAATCTAAGTCGAAAAAGGGCATACTTTTCATGAAAATGGTACTAGAGTAATTCCCCTTGTAGAGCGTGCGCTTTGAAAGAAGGTTAAGGCGAAAGCCTTATGCAAAACAATATAAAAAAGAAAAAAGAAAGAAAGAAGAAAAAGAAGAAGAAGGAGAAGAAGAAGAAGAAGGAGCAGAAGAACAAGAACAAGAACAAGAAAAAATCGCAGGACAACGACGACGACGACTCTGAAAACAGTTTAGCTAAAGATTGACAACTTGGGATCTACAGGAAACAACTATTTTAAAAAGAGATCGCATCTAGCAGAGATAAATCTTATCTCTTGAAGTTTTGAAATGGAAAAAAAATCCGATTCAGAAATTATTTATCTGCATTCGGGATGACAAAAAGTATTCAAATGTTGAAAATCATTCTCTACTTTGAACGCTGGTTTCCTAACCCCCCGTTCACACTGAGCTGCGACTTTAGGACGATCATCTCAATCAAGCCACGATCTGAAAAAGTATTAGATCGGGGCGGACCGGAGCCGATCGGCGTCTAAATCGAGCAATTTGGCAAATTATGATCTTCATTACGACTGTAGTACGATACTCCCATGTCCAAGGCGCTGCTGACACGCTTCTACTACGATGTTACGCAGACCGTTGCCGACCAGCGGCCGCGTTTACTGCGTTTATGCTACGCTTCCGCTACGACACTCAAGATCATTCTACGACGCTTCGCAGACCTAGAAGATTGTACGACGATATCGCTACGGTGGTTCCGGTCATATTACGCTTGTAGTACGCTTCTAGTACGATTTGGCGATGGTGTTTATATATATATGGTTTCAACCATTATTTTTCACTTCTTTCCAAACTTCAAACATGAACGGACGTTTCATCTGGCTTTACTTCACCAAGAACAAGTGTTGGTTGAAATTGCACAGATCGTTAACAGGCGGAGGTACAGAGAAGGCCAAGAAGATACTGGGTACGACCATGACTATCTGCAGATAGGAGGCTCCAGTTTGGACACTATGACACACTGCTGCGAGAACTCCGAATGGAAGACACAAATTCCTTCTTCAACTTTTTGAGGATGGAACCAGCGATGTTCGATGAGCTCCTCCATAGAGTTGGCCCTAGGATTCAGAAGAAAGATACAGGTTGGAGGAAATCGCTAGAACCAGGTATCAAACTTGCCATTTCTATCAGACATCTCGCTTCAGAAGATAAGTACCCTAGTAATGGGAGCGTTGTACTCGATATGTTACCGACTGTACTACGCTTTTACTGCGCTTTTACTACGATCATGAAGATCTCTCCACGATGCTTCCGCGCTGCTTGTACGATTACGGCGCTTTTACTACGCTCTTTTTACGACTTTACCCCGATTCTTGTTGGCCACAATTCCGCTACGCTTATGAGCATGTTCAAAATGAGCGTGGCGAGGGCGTAGAGCTTCCCGATCATGAAGACCCTACCGCGATCAAACTGCGCTTTTGAAGACTCCACTACGTTTCGCCCGCGATTTGTCACGATCGGCCACGTTTTCGGTCACGCTTTGATCATAGTAGAAGCGGCGTCTATGTGTGAACGGGGGTTACAAAGCGGAGTGCCATTTTCGCGTACGTTTTTTTTTCTTTTACTTGAACGCAGATTTACATACGAGTAAGTTTAGATTAAACATAAATGATAAAACTTTCCTATGTGAAAGATACGATAAAAGTTATCACATAAAGATCAAAGAAAGAAATTTTCCTACAAAAACGCTCTAATTATACCTTTGAGTGTGAATCCAATTCTAAAAATATTTTGTCAGTCGTAAATTGATTTAAGAAAATATGTTCTTGGGTTTCGCGGTACAGTCGTAGAGCATCGAATTCTCGATTTTGAGTTCGTAAGTTTGATTCCCATTAGCGACGATCGATATTGACTTTTTCCTTCACCAGTACATTGGGCATGAGCCCCACGGGTTATTTTTCAAGAAGTGGACATTGGTAGGAATGAACCCTATTGATAGCAAATTGCTATTTCTAGCAATGAAAAATAAATAGTCTTCGGAGATCAGTTTATCATCCAAAATTCCTCCCATAGTTACATGTTACAACAACATGAAATTCGATTACCTTCTCTTAATTTCACTCACAACTCACCTCTCCCACTCATTTCATGTTGTTGTAATATAAAAGGGAAATGCAATTGGACTTCACACAAAATGTTGTAAATTTTGCAATGTCAGTTTGATTTAAAAACATTAAATTTTGATTAAATATATAGGTCAGTATTCCATCATTGTAACTATAAAACCTCATAACAACAGCTTTATTCAAGATGTAGTTACGAGGTTTTGGAGTTACACGGATGCTTTTCAGTTTGTGATTGAAATAAAAGTAATCCGAACGCATTATAAAGCCATAAAAGGGCATACACAATTGTCTTGAATGACAGAAACATTGCAGTTTCGGCGCCAGACTTTAAAAATACGGCCTGTAGTTTTATAACCCATGTCTGCAGAAAATCGGGAACGGGGCATGCCGAAAAGGACATGTTTGCGTTTTTTATGTATATATAGAGAGAATAATCATTTGTTTCAGTATCAGATCGATTTATATTTCATGGGTGAAAAAAAAAGTTATACTTTCACAGCAACGAGCGTAAATATAGCTTTTGTTGTTCACGAAATGAAATATGAATGGATCTTACTCGAAAAACAAATAACCATTCTATTTCTTTAATTCAAAAACGAGTCAAAATGTGAAATTTTGGGACACATTTTTTTAAAGCAAGTGATTCTTATACAATGTTTTTGATGACGTCACCTTTTGCCTCCTATTACATCACGTCAGATATGTTGAAATAAATGAAAGCAGGTGTAAGTTTTTGATTATATCACTGATTAAGCGGTGAATTTAACATGATAATTTACCGATATTTCTCGATTATCCAACAA
Organism: Fragum whitleyi; assembly: GCA_948146395.1. Lineage (NCBI taxonomy): Eukaryota > Metazoa > Mollusca > Bivalvia > Cardiida > Cardiidae > Fragum > Fragum whitleyi. Next base: position 58,921,419 of record OX411552.1, read on the forward strand.
AAGTTTTAAGGAAATGCATTGAATTTCTTGTGCATATTTTTTGTTATTTTCACACGATCAAAGACCGTTTTCAAAAAGCATACTTGATAAAATTACCTCATTAAACTGTCAGGTTTAATGTAATTTCGATAGTTTTATATAAAATTTCCCTTTACAGACATAAAATACCGGGCTAATAAATTTGAATTTGTGACTTCACAGCGTGAGAGTCGGTGTCTTATATTTAACATTGTTTTTACTTAGGTTTGACGGCTTACCTTTTCACTATTGAATTCAAATTTTTGTCAATTTAATTGCAAATTTTACGAAAACTTTGAGTAGTTTTGCTTTAAAGTTTCCACCGTAATAATTAATGGAAAAGTAGGCGGAGTAAGCTAGAATTAGACTGCACGTACGAGGGCGAATAAGAAAATACGTAGACTTACGTAACAGAAATTCTGATATTACAGATTTTGAATAGAAAACTTCATTGTCATTTAAAAAGAAGATATGTGCTTATATTTGAAGACCTTTTACCCTTTTTTTTTTAACATTTTAACATCTCGGTTAGGTTTTCCAAGGGTCCAGTAGAACTTTATTGCCCGGTTGTCTAAACCTGTGTCATTTCGACGTTCAAAAATTGACACGTTTCTTTAGCTTATTGGCTCTGAATCGGAAAATATCGAATGGATTACGCTTGAATTTTAAATATTCTTTCATACTACGTCGACACGTAAACAGACGAAGTTTGGAATGATTTGGTAAAAATTGAGGAGACAATTACGGGTAGTAAGACTAGTAGAAAGTAACGTTACGAAATGGGTTGCGCCGGTGGCGCCTAATCAAGAATATCAAAGATTGGAATATTTTTACCACAGCCATAGCAAACTCTTATAAATTTAGTGTTCTGTCAACATTAAATGGTTTGAGACGTGTACAAAATTTAATCCATTTCCGTCGGAGATTTTCAAAGTTACAGTTAAAGTCCACGTAATTTTTGATCCACCCTCGTATGTGCAGGCTGATCCTGATCTCTACTGTCTGCAAGAGCGTTGTAGTTATCGTGAACAGCACGATTTGAGATAGAGTTTTCTCTCTGGTTTAACACTGCTTTTAACAAAATCACAGTTATAATGCGGAGTAGAACACTACTAGCCCAACCGTAGTCAAACCGCCATACTCTTTTTTCACGATATTTTATTTTTCAATGGAATGAAATTATTTCAAATCTAACATTAAGTACCCTGTCTCTAAAAAAGAAGATAAGGATGAAATAGAACTAAAAAAATATTTTATGAAAATGCGAACAAAAACGACCGAGACCGGTCTAGCTCAACCGGTAACGCATTAGGCTTGTTATCCTGGGATCGTGGTTTCGATTACTGGCTCAGCAAACTTTCATGCGACAGTTGATAGAAGTCATTGTGACAAACGTCATCTTTCTCCCCCCAATGAGCGAATGATAAAAAGTACGCCTAAATGGTGTGAGCAGCTGGAGGTTCAAATGGAATGAGCCTTTGCGTGACATTTCCAACAGTTCCACATGTGCGCAACGTTGAGACTCAGATTAGCCTGTGCGGCGGCCGCACGGTCTGATCAGAGTCTTAACTACGCGCTCCATGAATAGATGTGACATAATGTCATGCCGCCAATGCTTTCCGAGTTAACGTACTAATGAGATATCACCTGTTTGCCTGGATTCTTAGGAAACACCCAAATTATCTGACAATATAATTTTATGTTTTTGATAACCTGGATACTTGATCTAGTTAATCGCCAGCACGTGGGTCGGTAGGGTTAACATGATATTTTGAATGGAAGTCTGTTACTTGGTTACCTTGGTCAGATGACCTTAGCCAAGCTCTCGTATATAAAGAGATGAAGCCGCCAAGCGCGGGGAGTTAGGAGTTGGGAGAGAGTCTTAGGTCAGATCACAGTCGTCATGGAAGCTGATGTTAATTTAGAGTTAGAACTTTTATTATAGATTTGAAGTGTGGAATTGGTGTTCAATAAAGTTATTTAAATAAACCATCTGACTTAATTTAATTACACAACGCGATAGTATCTTACACCCATTACGTTACATAGAGGGTGGCTGGACTTTAGTGGTGCCGTGACCAGGATTGGATGAAATTTTGATAAATTTCGACCAAAAAAACGAACTTGGGCTATGGTGATGTGTCAACAGTTGTGGATATTATGAAGAAATTCTTGGACAATTTTGGACACTCTGATATTTTGAACATTTGTACTTCGCTGATCCTGTGCTCTGAGAAAATGTATGGACATACTGAAAATTCCGGAACCGTAAGTTGTCTACTCTACTTTTATCTCTTTGAAAATAATTGGCATAACAAAAACGTATGTATCATGAATAAAATGGCCAAATTAAAGCTTTTATTTCATTTCAAGTATTTTCATTGGGGTAATCACGCTGCATAAAAGTTAAGTCTGTTTTTGAAATATTTTTGATAATTTTATTTTTGCAAAATTGTAGTAGGGTCAGTTGTATAATTGAAAAGATATTTCAAAGTCGATTTCAATGGTCACTCGCGGCTATTATTTTTGACGCATTCAAGTAATTAAGTGGGAAGCAGATTCTAAGGTCTTTGTCAGATTATGATGTCTTTTCATTGTTGAAATTCAATTTTGAAATGGTTTTAAGACTTACAAATAACATGGATTTTCGGTTATTAATGGTTAAACGGTTTTTCTGATTTTCTTTCAAAATTGAAGTTTCATTTTCTGATGCCGTGGCCATAACAAATTCTTGGTAAACGATATTAATCATGGAAAGCGTGGGATTGTTCCTGAATTGACCTTGGGATTACGCAGTGTGTACGTGTTCATTGGATGATCTTCGGGTTCTATGACTCATTAGACTGAAATACTGTATCATGGGGCTATCCTGTAATTTGGTTGATAGGTCACCTTCTCTTTATTTGGCAAGGTCATGTGGTCTTATGATTACAGGCTACGAAAACAATTCAAGGTTAAGGTCATATAAGAAGTTTGATGAATCTTGCTGATCGCACAATTGCATTATGGTTTTGACTTTCACTTTGATTTAAAGGTCGACTTTTCTTTATTTGGCAAGGATGTTTGGTTATCAAGTTCTAGGCAAATGACTTTTCAATTTGACAAGGTTGAGGTTGTTTGGTCTTGTTATTAAACTTTGGTTAACTTTCTTGAGTTAGAGGATTATATTTTTAGTCAAGGTCATGGTCATTTTAATTTGAAGAACAGAACAAATGAGATCTAGATTTTGGACAGTATGATTTTCAGGTTAATTGCTTGATAACAACAGATGTAACTTGCGAAAATGACATTCTTATCTTAATATTATAGCTTGGACGATTGTAATTGGCTTCATTATTTCAGAGAAATTTATTAGCAAATTCTGGTAAATGAAGACTTGTGAGTAGGTCAGGTCATGTGTAAATTTTGACTATGTTTTTTATGGGTGTGGCGTTGTGTTTTATTTGTACGTTATAATCTATTTGTCCGATAAGAGCTAATTAGAGGCTTGGACTTGTGTTTATTGTAAATAATTGTGTTACCTTCGTGGCAAGGTATGGTTAACTTTCGTTAGGAGTTAAGTTACATTTAATGATGAGATAAGCAACTCTGTTAATGAGTTCTCTGAATGTACTTTAGTGAATTGTTCTTAGGTGAACAACAAAATAATTAGTCTTGATTTTGTAACAGGTGTTCCCATAAAGTCCGGATGAGGACATGTTTATGGATGATTATCATGAAAATATTTTGGCAAAAGGTTGATGGATTTTTTGTTATCTGATTATGTGAATGGCTTTTGTAACGAGCTTGAACTTGGTCATATCATAAAGGTAGATTTTGCAGTTACGAAGATAAATATATTGGATTAATGTAATGCATCTAATTGCCAAATTATTTTCATAAGATATTTAGAGTTGGACAAATATATGACGGTACCAATGAACTTTGGGACTCTATGCGTAAGAGTTGAGTAGAAATAAACTACCAGCCGTATCTGTGTCAACCGATGTCTGAATAGCAGTGGGATACTCGTAAATGTCGAGGCAGCTGAGATGATCAGACAAGACGTTTGTAAATAAGTAAAAGTAGACTGTACACAAATGTATTCAGTATTTATCCAATTATATAATCCTGTAGTAAAAGAGAGAAGTCGAACAGATTACATATATGTTGAGAATGAGACGACTAGACCATGCTGTGGTGTCTGCTTATGAAAAAAAGGCGAGACGAGTATTATGGGTGTTAAAACGACTCTTGAAGGAAAATATGATACGACGAAATAATGGGTATACGATAAACCAGTGAACGAACGACGCATAATTTATCGTACAACGATGGTGATTGGAATATGGTACAACGACAAACAAACAATTGTACGACGACTGATGTGTTACTAAACTTATCTTTAAAAGACTCTGGACAATTAATGTTGTTGACAAATACATGCATATTACTAAATTCTTACACGTAAGAACTGATGTTTCATTTTAAGGTTTGGTGCAGAGATATGTATTTATTATTACTTTATCATTCTTTGAAAGAAATTTATAAATTACCATTTATTGTAATTGGAAAAGTTTTGGAACTGCAGAAAAATTAATATCAAATCAATTGAGTGTGTTCCCTGTTAGTCTGATCCGAATGTGCCTGATCAACATGTTCATCTCAGAACAAGGAATGCTAAATAGCATTTATTTAAATTGGTGAACTGTTTCAAAGATCTTTATTTGTTTCATAAAGTTTAAATTGTAGAAATATTGATTATGTTGTAAAACATTTCAAAGATGAAATGTTTTAAAGAAGAGGGAAAGGTATGTGACATAATGTCATGCCGCCAATGCTTTCCGAGTTAACGTACTAATGAGATATCACCTGTTTGCCTGGATTCTTAGGAAACACCCAAATTATCTGACAATATAATTTTATGTTTTTGATAACCTGGATACTTGATCTAGTTAATCGCCAGCACGTGGGTCGGTAGGGTTAACATGATATTTTGAATGGAAGTCTGTTACTTGGTTACCTTGGTCAGATGACCTTAGCCAAGCTCTCGTATATAAAGAGATGAAGCCGCCAAGCGCGGGGAGTTAGGAGTTGGGAGAGAGTCTTAGGTCAGATCACAGTCGTCATGGAAGCTGATGTTAATTTAGAGTTAGAACTTTTATTATAGATTTGAAGTGTGGAATTGGTGTTCAATAAAGTTATTTAAATAAACCATCTGACTTAATTTAATTACACAACGCGATAGTATCTTACACCCATTACGTTACATAGAGGGTGGCTGACGTTACATAGATACGGACCTAACATCGCTATTCAGGACCAAAAATAATTCTAATCCACTACGTGAGTGTTCAGGCTACTCAGTGTCTTTCCATCACGCACACATGAAATTGTTGGAAATATCACGCACAGGTTCAAATGGTGTTGTTGTACTGCGTGAGAAACACCAGGAAGCTATGGACAGGCGCACCAACCGTCGAGATAAAACTACAATAATGTAGTATTATTGCATAGAATGCACGTTTTCGGGTCGTTATAGGCATACGTTAATGCACAAATCCCCGGGCGTTAAAGGAGGGAAAAAAATAATAAGTAAATTCATTTGCCGTTTACGCCCAGCTTTTTTTACTTTTATCTTATAACTATACAAATATCCGTATGATAACATCCCGTATGATATTTTTTATGATATCACATAGTTATTTTTAGAACATGATATAATGTGGTTATTTTTAGAAACTTGCATTTCAGATAGAAACACCGACGAAAACAAGACGAATATAGGTTATAAGATAAATATAATACATTCTTAGTGTATTGTATGAAAAAAATATCAAACTCGGTTGTGAGAATTAATAATTGTCTCGGCATAGCCTCGACAATGATCAATTCTCCCAACCTCGTTAGATATTTTTTTTCATATAATACACTAAGTATGTATTATATATAAATATCCCCAGTCTGTGTCTTATTACCAGGTTAAATTTTGTGACGTCATAAATTTGCCAAGCAACGTCGGTATAAACAAAAAAGGCGGTGCAAGGCAAAACGTTACTGATCCGGCATATTCGTGTGTCTGGAGCTAGTTTTAAAGCGTTTCCATGAATAATTATGCAATCTCTATTTGAATAAACCTGAAGTCTTCTTTTTTATTCCATAATAGCGCCAATTCACGCTTTTTTGTGCGTGAACATTTGAAGTGACCCTAAAAATGCTCCAGCGCCCTTTTGATTATGGCAAAGGGACTTTTTATGATGGTCGCTAAATAAAATTGGTCGCCAAATACAAGGTTGTTGCTAGAGTAATATCGATCGGAAAGAAACAAGAGGCCCAAGAGGGCCTGTATCGCTCCACTGGCTTTAAAATCTTTAGACTTTCATTAAATAAAGCTTACTTTAAATGAATACATTAACACTCCGAAATCTTCTAAAACCTATCTAATGATGATTAACTGGTTCTGGTCCATATTGCACCAAAATATTCAATCACAATGAACCTGCAACCCATCACCCATCTTATTAAAACATAAGGTTCAGAAGGAGATGTCATTCGAAAATTTAGGGCTCAAAATAGACCCCGCCCTGCCACACCCATATTTATGGACCAACCAAAATTTCTTGAACAATTTCAGTAAAGGGGTACCCAAGGAAAATTCTGTTAAAGTTTCATTGAAATTGGCCCAGTGGTTCAGGAAGAGATGTCGTTCAAAGATTTCAGGCTCAAAATAAGCCCCACCCTGCCATGCCCATATTTATGGACCAATCAAATTTTCTTGAACAATTTAAGTAAAGGGTCATCCAAGGAACATTTCGGTAAAGTTTCATTGAAATCAGCCAAGTGGTTCAGGAGGAGATGTGGTTTAAAGATTTCGGGCTCAAAATAAGCCCCGCCCTGCCACGCCCATATTTATGGGCAAATCAAATTTTCTTGAACAATGTAAGTAAAGGGTCACTAAAGGAACATTTTGGTAAAGTTTCATTGAAATCGGCCCAGTGGTTTGGGAGGAGATGTCGTTTAAAGATTTCAGGCTCAAAATAAGCCCCACCCTGCCACGCCCATATTTATGGGCCAATCAAAATTTCTTGAACAATTTAAGTAAAGGGTCACCCAAGGAACATTTCGGTAAAGTTTCATTGAATTTGGCCCAATGGTTTGGGAGGAGAAGATTTTTAAAGATTTCGGGCTCAAAATAAGCCCCGCCCTGCCATGCCCATATTTATGGGCCAATCAAAATTTCTTGAACAATTTAAGTAAAGGGTCACCCAAGGAACATTTTGGTAAAGTTTCATTGAATTCGGCCCAATGGTTTCAGGAGGAGATGTCGTTTAAAGATTTCAGGCTCAAAATAAGCCCCACCCTGCCACGCCCATATTTATGGGCCAATCAAAATTTCTTGAACAATTAAAGTAAAGGGTCACCCAAGGAACATTTTGGTAAAGTTTCATTGAATTCGGCCCAATGGTTTGGGAGGAGAAGATTTTTAAAGATTTCAAAGTGTAAAAATGCCACGCCCTGCCACGCCCATATTTTGGGACCAATCAAAATTCTTTGAACAATTTAAGAAGAGGGCCACCCAAGGATCATTTCTACCAAGTTTCGTTAAAATCCGCCCATTGGTTTGGGAGGAGAAGATGTTTAAAGAAAAAGTTTACGCACGGACGCACGCACGGACGCACGGACGCACGACGGACACTCCGCCATGACAATAGCTCGCTGGCCTTCGGCCAGTGGAGCTAAAAATGAAAAAAATCATTCCTCATGAGAGCAAGGCAGATTTGCTTGATGTATTAGACAATGTTTAAGACCTTGGTTGATATACCTGGCATAAATGTGTGAAATGTGTGAAAAACTGGTACGCGAAATATATCTCTAATGACAGGTGTGAAAACAATCTAAGGTCTAGATTGTAGAAAACTGAAATTACGCTTACAAAATGTATTTTATTTGTTTTGAAAATTATATATGGAGTTTTAATTCTGCACTATATGTAAGAAGTGCGAAAATAAATCACAGCCAATAAATAAAAAGACAAACAACGCAAAATGTGGATAAAAATAAAAAAAATAAGCCTGCCCTGCCAGTCCCATGTTTATGGGCAAATAAAAATTTCCCAAACAATTTTTGAAAAGGGTCATTCAAGGAACATTCGGATAAAGCCCCACCCTGCCACACCCATTTTTTGGGGGTCATTCCAAATTTCTTGATCAACTATCAAAGTGCGTCATCCAAGGAATATTCTGGTAAATTTTCATTGAAATTGGCCCAATGGTTCAGAAGGAGGCGTCGTTCAAGGATTTCGGGCTCAAAATAAGCCCCAACCAGCCACGCCGCTTTTTGGGGGTTGGGGGGTGGGTGGGGGGCAATTCAAATTTCTTGAACAAATTAAGGAGAGGGTCACCCAAGGAATATTCTGATAAAGTTTCATTATAATCAGCCCAATGGTTCAGGAGATGTCGTTCAAAGATTTTGGGCTCAAAATAAGCCCCACCATGCCACGCCCATATTTGGGGGTCAATCCAAATTTCTTGAACAACTTTAAAAGAGGGTCTGATTATCAAAGGAACATTCTGGTAAAGTTTCATTACAATTGGCCCAATAGTTCAGGAGGAGATGTCCTTCAAAGATTTCGGGCTCAAAATAAGCCCCGCCCTGCCACGCCCATATTTGGGGGTCAATCCAAATTTCTTGAACAACTTTAAAAGAGGGTCATCAAAGGAACATTCTGGTAAAGTTTCATTAAAATTGGCCCAATGGTTCAGGAGGAGATGTCCTTCAAAGATTTCGGGCTCAAAATAAGCCCCGCCCTGCCACGCCCATATTTGGGGGTCAATCCAAATTTCTTGAACAACTTTAAAAGAGGGTTATCCAAGGAACATTCTGGTAAAGTTTCATTACAATTGGCCCAATGGTTCAGGAGGAGATGTCCTTCAAAGATTTCGGGCTCAAAATAAGCCCCGCCCTGCCACGCCCTTATTTGGGGGTCAATCCAAATTTCTTGAACAACTATAAAAGAGGGTCATCCAAGGAACATTCTGGTAAAGTTTCATTAAAATTGGCCCAATGGTTCAGGAGGAGATGTCCTTCAAAGATTTCGGGCTCAAAATAAGCCCCGCCCTGCCACGCCCATATTTGGGGGTCAATCCAAATTTCTTGAACAACTTTAGAAGAGGGTCACCAAAGGAACATTCTGGCCAAGTTTCATCAAAATCCACCTATTGCTTTAGGAGGAGAAGATGTTTTAAGAAAAGTTTACGCACGCACGCACGGACGGACGCACGGACGCACGGACGCACGACGGACACCCCGCCATGACAATAGCTCGCTGGCCTTCGGCCAGTGGAGCTAAAAACGGAAACAAAATGATTTCTTTTCTAAAATTTAATTCAACATTTCATTTTTTCGGCAACCTTTAATAGTAATATACATGTATATACAAACTATCAGATCATTTTTACAAAAATAAATATGCATGAATCATAATATTTACACGGCATTTCTGTCATATCAAATAACACCCTGTTTATTTACATGTTTTTAAAATGTCAAATATTGGTGAATCAAAGTGCTGAAGATTCTGAAATCCTGTCCTGCTTTTAAGATAAAATATAGCAAAATAACAAAAAAGTTTTGGACAAACGTTTAAGCAATAGTGGCACGTTTTGCAAGTGGACACACGCGCAAAGTGGGGGTACCATTTTCAAACTTTCTTGAAAGTTTTTGTTTTCTAATGTAGGCATGGTTTTACAAATAATATTTACAGTTAGTTACATCGCGAAATTGACATTCATCTCAATTAAAACCATTCGAAATCGCTCATTCAGCGCTCCATTCATTCATTCCAAACACTCACTCAAACCATACAAAAACGCTCAAACCCATCGAAAAATATAGAAGCAAAAACGTGTTTCAAAAATAAATTTTGATAGAAGAAAATCGCGATTTCACTAACATAATTCAAATTGTAAAGGTCTATTAGGTTCTTGAAGCAATATGAAGCTATGTAAAGAACTTGTATGCATATTTTATTAAAAGTACGTAATCAATATTGCTCATTTTGTTCACCCTGAACAAAATTTGCGACATTGGATTACCTCCAATTAAATTCATTGAAAACACGCTCCACACACTCATTTAATTTCATTTCTAAATCATTCCAAGCGCATTCACCTTGTCAATTTCACAATGTTCTTAACTTTACCATCACAGCACAACTGTACCTTCCAATCAGACATAGCTTATGTTCGTGTGTGATGACGTTTAAATGAAGGGGTGATATTGACTACCTCCCTTTAATAAAATATGCAAATTAATTCTATAGATAACTTCCTATTTCTTCAAGAACCAATTAGACGCTTACGATTTGAATTATTTTAGTGAAATCGCGTTTCTTCTCTATTCAAGTTTATTTTGAATGAAATTGTTGATTCGATATTTTTTCAATGGGTTTGATCGTTTTTGAATGGTTTGAGTGAGCGTTTTAGATGAATGATTGTAGGGCTTAGTGAGCGATTTAGAATGGTTTTGATTGAGGTGAATGTCAATTTCACGATGTTATTAACTGTACCAGATGACACTAGTTTAGACTGGCCAAATTTCAATGAAGTTGCAGACAAAAATTCAAATTGAAAAAATCTTTAAAAAATCCTCGTCTTTTGGAGAAGAAACACTGTGGACAATAAAGATATTGCTTGTAACAACACTTTATGAGACCTTCAAAATCAAAGAAATTCATGTGAACGTGGTCCTGTTTAAGATGATAGATATGCAAATTATTTCTAAAAATAGACTGTACGATATCACTTTTTGTTATCAGGCAGATTTCAGGTCAATACAGATTTCTATGCATGACAATCTCAATTAAGTATTGACACTTGATTTATTCATCTAAAAATATATAAACATAGAAGAAAAAAATCATTTTTAAAAGAAATATACAATGGATAACAAACAACAAGACATTAGCATTTTCTACTATAGTCATGTTTAGATCTAAAGAGGAGAGTATTTAATACCACCTTAAAACATGACACAATGAACGCGTCAAAAGAAATAAAAGAAACAATACATCAATAACAACCCAGCCATAGTGGATTAAATAACTAGCACTTTTAATTTGAAACATATAGGCCTGGCGTTTTGTGGGAGTAAAGTTCGTAAAGGCCCATTCTTCGTAAAATGTGAGTTTCCTGTACGGGGTCCGAAAGTTACAGCTTGATTGGTTTTCTAGACTATAAACAGGTTCGATTTTGTTTCAAACGAACAAATCAATCCTGGCTACACCTTTTATCTCAAATTTCTTCTTCCTTTTAGTTCCGTAATGTTTTTTTTTTCTTAACACGGTCAGACTCCTACTGTTTCAACAACTCGGTTTTTGCCACACTTTGTTGCACTGTCTTTCACCAGTAATTCCACCAGGCAACTATTTGCTCAGTATTGTTATCACAAAATTGTTTAAATCAACACAATACTTCAAGGTTTACCTAAGTATTCAAGTTATTTAACGTCAAGTCAACGTAACGCAAAGTTGTATCTGTTGGGTGCGTAATGTTATAAATTACGTCAACAAATAAACGAAAACTGGGGTCGTGTCAAGAAGTTTGCTACAATCTACGAGTACTTTCAACAATGAAATTTCTTCTCTGGTGAATTGACAAACACGTACGATCGTTGATACGATCTACGATCACCGATACGATCATTGACACATGTACACTTGCACTATCAATGGTGTTTTAGAAAGAAACGTCAACTGGATTAAATCCTCCTTTGAGTTATAAATAGATCGATGACCACGCCCCTTTGACCGCCGACATGTCTGACCGACTCAGAAATTAAAACTTTTTTTTCATTTTTTGGAAAAAATATATGACTGTACGTGAAACAAATAGCAAATAGATGATGGGCTACCTAAACGGCGTAACTACAGCTTGAAAAAGCCGTAGTTACGCCGTTTAAGTCGCCCATCATCGAAAAAAGTCCCGGATAAAGATGGCGGAAAAAGAATGGAGGTCAGCAGTGCACTTCCGGTATAAACAAATAATTTGATTGGTCAATCGATTTTTTAATTGACAGCAACGACCTGTCAATTGCTAGACACAGTAAATATTACGTAAGTTACTTCCGTAAATAACAAAACATTATTCTTCGTTTGAAATAACAAGAAAACAACACGATCACGAGTTATATAATGATATGGCTTGCGTGCTTGAGTTGGGGTCCGTTTCACATTTGTAACGTAAATACCCCGTCACTATCGAATAGTTCCGTGAAATACTGGTAACGTCTTTAGCGTGTTTAACGACCGTGGTTTCACCACGTTTGGAGAATTTGAAGATGGTGAACTGTTCCTCGACAGAGAGCTGTCCGGTTGGCGTGTGTATGACGCGGTAACGTTTCAGTGTGACGTGGATAGATTTTCCGTTACGTCCTAGATCGAAACCTGAAAATATATAAAGGAAAATAATGAAGACTGATTGACAGAAGGGATGATTGTTAAAACGAATGAGCATGAAAAATGATAAAATAAACAAACAACCATAGACAACAGTAATTTCAACAAAAGCAGCAAATACAATGTACATACAAAAGGACTGTCTATCAATGACTGATTGATTAAATGGAGTTTTACGCCACTTTCAACATTTTTTCATTTATATCGCGGCGGCTGGAGCACCTAACAATGGATTCCTGGTATTTCTGTCACCAGTACAACCATCACATCCGTTCCTAACCTCCAGCTCCTATCTCACATAGGTCTACGATTATCAACCAATTGGTGAGAGACAAATAGTGGGAAAGAGTGCAACCGTCGGGGATCGAACCCGGGAACTCTAGATTGACAGTCCGACGCGCTACCAACTGCGTGGCAATCTTTAAAAGGACATGGAAAGATGGAGGAATGGGTCGATAATTGAATGAATGATTGAGGATGAAAGAATGAATGAAAATGGATAAAAGAATGAACGGATGATATAATGAGTGAAAGCATGCATCAAATGCATATTTGAACTCTACGATAAAACCTATCTACGTTTATACGATCAAATATAGATGCATAAGACAATAAAGAATATAAGCCGTTAAACAGCGATGATGTCATTTATAGTTTAAAATAAATATAGGCCTTGTACCTGAAATGTCTAAAAAATGTTTTTGAAAAAATGATGTTTAGAATCGGTTTCAACTTTCATTTCATGAAAAAAGCCTATATTCAATTCTGAGTCCAGAGAGTCTGAAAAGTAATTACGTCAGAGCATGTTCATTACTGGGCAATAATTTCAAAAGTCATCATAATCCATCAATTTGAACGAATCCTGTCTCCGAAGAGGGATCTTCCATCCTTTAAATGAAGATGAAACTGTGGAAAGAATGGAAAATTAACATGGCGCCAAGATCTACAGATGTAGTTGGGCATTTAAAATTTTAGATTGAAACATTTCGTGTGATGTTTGCACAAAACCTACGCAGTGGATGCTCATTGGAATCGTCTCATCGAGACGATTCAAATGAGTACCCACAACATAGGGTTTAATTGGTGAATAAAGATTTAACATTGACTTTACCCAGTCTAAACTAGTCCTCTGGGGGTGACGGGACTTTTTTACAGTCCGATTGAATTTCATATTGTTAGGCTGTCCAAATCGGAAAATACATCTTATCATCTTAAGATCGTTAATTGCACACAAGAAAATAAGAAAAGGAAAGTTGACATCTTAAATTTATCGCTGATAAATCAACGTTGAAAATCCCTCCCAACGAAGCCATTAAAACCCGATATCCCCATTGTAATGACGTCAACTTGACAGGTGCCCCTTCGCGTAGGAAGACAAGTTTAAACGAAATTGATTGGTTTATAACCGAGTTAAAAAGTAATCCCAAGACCACAGTGATCGCAAGGGGTATCAGGTCTTACACCTGCCCTTTGACACACTTTTCGTCGTTAGAAAGGGGTCATTGACATCGTTTCGGACATCGTTTTAAGTTCTGTTACAGTTAAAAACATCGTGAAATTTACTCTAATTCCGATCAAAATCATTCTTAATCATTCACTCAGCTCTCCATTCATTCATTCCAAACACTCACTCAAATCGAACAAAAACGCTCCGAAATCATTAGAGACGGTCAACATTCAATTCAAATCGATCAAATTATTCTACGATTTAATTTGCTGGTGTGAATTTTAAAGTGTGTGATTGGTCTTCGAAGACAAACAAAGAGACAGATGCGTATATGTTATTAAAGAAAGGTAATACATATTGCTAATTTTGTTCTTCTTGAACAATTTTGGCTATATTAGATTACCTCCCTTTAATTTCACTCAAAACTCGCTCCACACACTCATTTAATTTCATTCCAAAATCAATCCAAAATCTTTCATCTTGTCAATTTCACGATATTTTTAACTGTAGGGAAAATAACAAAAAAAGTTTCCTGTTAATTATTAAAGTTATCATTTTGTCTTCGCCCTAGATTTCTTTTATATGTCATTAGTGAAATTGAATATATCAATGTAAGCGACTTTCATACCATTTACGAAAATGTTGAAATAAAAATTGTTTAGCTTAGAAATTATGTTTTCAAGTAGAATTCTTGGCATATGGTAATGATTTGAAATTGGTCTTAATCATACCAATTTTGTTGGATGAACAACAATGTAGCTGACATTCATACTAAAATGAGTAAGGGTGCGTAAATGAGTTTGAAGTTACCTAGGAGAAATATGTTCGTTAAGTCTTGGACGGACAGATGGAATGGCAGATAAAATACGTATATTTATAAATCAATATCATGCCTATCTCTCAAAAAGAAATGAAAAGAAAACTCAATGTTTTATTGAAATCATTTGTATAAGCTGTAAGCGGTTGTTCGAGCTAGGGTCGAATTCAAATTGAATTCTTGAACTATGGGTCGATTGTGCTATGACCTAATTAATCACTCAAATTGGCCGAAAATTTGAATTGATTAACTGACGAAATCTACACAAAGCGTATCACTTTCCCATACCACATTAGACCAACAATTAACTCATTTTCCAGATTGAAAACTTGACCAGGACTAAATCACCTCTCGACGAGATTTAAGTCCTACTTCAGACGGACCTAAAGTCACTCCATTCATTCCGTTTTTGATGTATAACTTTAACGAAGTTGTAAAACTAGATCGGGTGACGTCCTTTAAAGTTTGTCTTGAAATGGGATACTTTTTGATGGTTGTTATATATCAATCGCAACATACAATTGTTTCCTTTGTATGATAATGATAGGTGCGTACATCTTGTCAACGTTAAAAATCTGATGATATATGTACACGTATGTATCAATGAAAAGAATAACATTTCGGTAAAACTCTGAACCTTTAAAAGAAAGAACTTAGCGGAACATCATACCTCGCCATTGTTGGAGTGTAGTTTAGACCATCTCGAAAAAATTGAAATGGTATTGACATTCTCAAAGCACAGAGTTGCATATGAACTTACCCATTGGCGTCTTCTCTGTGCATGCACAATAAAGTTATTTTAAGATTATTACGACGGCTCTCGCGACACTCGGAATGTGATATGAACTCCTCTATGCAAGAGACAACAAAGTTAAAGTTCGACGCGACTGTACCATGAATGACAGACATAGTGAATATTTACACGCGAAGTCTGCTTTTTTAAGGTAAATATATACTCAGCAAAAAAAAAAAAAAAAAAAAAAAAAAAAAAAAAGAAAGTATCTACTTTTCCTTTGCCAATATCTTTTATATTTTAAAGATTAAATGATCAATTAAGGTTCAATTGTGTTGGCAGTGCTTCGTTTTCTCATGCTAACATGATTTTTTATTCAAACAACATGTCATTTTTGGTGTTTTTCAAAAAATGTCGAATTGTTTGTTTTCTACGTCGACGTACGTCACGTGTTCGATCGTGAATTTCTTCTCAAGTGAATTTAACCTCTAACGCTCTGTGGTTAAGAAAATCAAACAATAGTTGCGTTCCGTTCAACACAGTATTGTAATGAGACCGAGAAAAACTTGACCACAGGCGTAATCAAAAACCGTCAAGCGTTGAGTAAATTTTAGGGACGTAAGTTGAAAGAGAAGAACAATAAAGATGTGTGCTGGCCATTTTCGATAGAGTAGTATTGTCATTCACCCTCTTCAACTCAGTAGGGCAACTGGGAAGACGTCACGCCAAATTTTCTCATTCACGTTGAAGCGATATGCTCTACGCTTCCTAACCACTATTTCAAAGCGGAAGTGAAATAAATGTCTGAACCTTCAAAAACGTCAAACTTTAAAACTAAGTCAATTGCTATTTAATTCGTAATGGGTGTAAGGCGAGCAAATTTCCTTGATATTCATACGAGCCTCTCCAATGAGCAAGATGAAACGTTGACGTAAAGTGGCCATGCAATTGTTGTGTTGTTTTCAGCAAAAATGAAATAGAGCATTTTGGGATTGGCTTACTTGACAAGGAACGAGTAGACAGAATTTTGTTAATATGAACTTTGGTTCTGCGTAAGATGTTTTATGAATGTTTGTGTTTATTTGACGTAACTTTATGAGGAATTAGCAGAAGGAAAGAAGTTGTATTATCAATCCAGAATACCTAACGCAATAATATTGCATTGCGCAAGCTTAAAACTGTCAGAAAATCATTTGTATATTCAATTGAGAGTCCGCGATTTTTGAAAACGACCCACTGGCTACGTAAGCGCCTACAATTCCGTAGCGGCTTCTCCAAATCACATAAAACTTTTCAAGTTTATTTTCAAATGATTAGGGCGTGATTTGCAATATGTTTCATAGAATTCCTGTGTGCACTTTTATAGAAATCCGAAGTTTTATTGGGTGGATACTTTTTATTTTTGCTCAGTATAGTTCATGTCCACAAAACTACTTTTTTCAAAGAAAACTGTACGCGTATTCAAGCAATGCAAGCGATGGAATGGAAATACATGTAATTAAAATTCGCGCCTTTCGTTTGAAGGTTGTCCAGTGATAATAAAAGGATGAAGAGAGTATTTGTTGATTTCATTGAGATATGAAACTAATCAACCTAATGGCACCATGAATGCACGAAGTCGATTAGATATCTTTTTGTTGGTGCCTTTAAAGGTAGAAATAAGTTAAGAAAACATTATTTTGGACATAGATTTAGGTAAATGAGGTGAATTTGTTAAATTTATCACACCCACCAATGTTAATTTTGAAATCGAGTCTAGCCAAGTTCTCTATCAAGTGAAATTTCTTTTCCCAAATAATTTTAAGTTTATTTATCGAAGTAGTTCCGTTTTTGCAGCAGGCTATGCTTCAGATAAGCTCAAATTTTATATTTGGTCTTGAAGGCACCCGAACAACTATCTAAAAAAATCACAAACGCAGGGGTCTTATAATGATCCTTTTGTATGAACGGACTGAATCTCAGATTCAGGCATTGATAATCGGGAATATACGATATCTCATGAATGTCATTAGAATGGCATTAGTATGCCACAATGTCACATCTCCATAATCATTTAATGATGACCAATAAATAATCTGCGTACAGTTAGTTACATCGTTAAAATGACCTCTACCTCGATCAAAACCATCCTAAATCTCTAGCCCACCGCTTCATTCATGCACTCCAAACACTCACTCAAACCGCCAAAAAACACCCCAAATATTTCAGAAACACTTCAATGTCGTACATGAAGCGATCGATATTTTATCCAAATCGATAAAATCGTTCCTTGATATCACTGACTGGAGTGGGTTTTAAAGTATCTTATTAGCCAGCGAAGACACTAAAACACGAAGAAGAGGTATATTCTTTATAAAGGGAGGTAAAAAATCGCTAATTCGATACTTAAATGTCTCTCGTTAATTTCATTCAAAACTCGCTTGTCCCACTCATGTCATTTTATTCGGAAATAATTAAAAAATCATTCACCATGTCAAATTCCCGTTGTCATTAACTGTATTAATTAAGACTTTTCGATCTTAACACAAGATCAGACGAGATAGGCTATGATCGATGCTAATCATGCGAATTCATTAACGGTGGGGCATTTACAAACATATTACACTTGACTCCTAAAAATCCAGAGTCTCTCAAAAACTGTCGATGAAAGTAGTGCAATTTTGCTGCCTGTAAAGTTCGAAGTGTAATCAAACTGTAACTTAAAAACGTAATGAAAGTAAGATTTTATCAAATAGATATTTGTACATTTATTACATCGGACGTAACTAGGATTGTAACAATTATAGGCACATGATTTGCGACTTATCGTTAATATATGACACCCGTCACGCGAAAAAGGACCATCTGGGTAGTGCGTAAAGTTTCGATCCTAGTCAGACTGCGCGAACTGCGCAGACTGACTAGGGTCGGAACCGTTTGCACCGTGCCTATTTTCTGAATCTTGGATGTCCATTCTACCATCCATTTAAAGAATTTTTTAAATGCGACCTACGCTAGATCAAATCTCTTTTTCCATAAATCATTTTACAGAATTCCCGGATGGTCCCTTTTTGCGTGACGGTTTACATATACATGTATATAGGCGTTGGGGGAAAAATCAAACCGACGCCCATCTCCTCTATTTTGCGAGAAATGGATGTTCCAGCAAGGGGTTTTCAGGGATAATTTCAGTGATTTCAACATTGATGAACGGTCGATATACCGTGACCATAGCTTGAAAAAAATGTAAATTAAGATATTATGATCATTATCAACGATATTTTTCCACAGAGGATTTTTTGTAATAGGCACGTGCATAATGTGCGTTACGGTAGTTACGCCTTTGTATTTTCACATGCATGATTGGTATCGTACATATTGACATTGATTTCATACCTTATAGATATTTAATGTCAAAATTCACGTAAATACAACCTCCTCTAAGAAATACCTGTTAAAAATGCAACAATCCCTTCGCGCAAATAGGAAAGTATAGATTGAAAGTCGTTATTCTGTAATGAACACGTCGCCAACGAATAAACACATCGTAAAAATGGAAGAAAATTACTCAATAAAATTTCTCCCCATTCGTCAACGTTTCCACTGGTTTAAGAATTGATTTGATAGATTTTCTGAACGGTTTCGGATTATTCTTTGAAACGTTCAAAAGTAAACAAGTGACAGTATCTTTAGGTACTTAGAATATGAATAGAATACTTTTTTGTTTTTATAGAGGCTATTATATAATAAGGAAAAGCTATTCACATTTTGTAAGTAGGTAAAGTGGATTCATACATCAGTGTAATTAGGCTTTTAGTTACACACACATACCTCCATGAATTAAAATAAACATTCTTTAGTGATGTTCGATGTATATATTATCGAGAAAAAATGGTAGATTATCGTTTGATAAACTCACCGCTTAACCAGTGTAATTATCAAAAACATTTATCCCGCTTACGTTCATTTCACAGTGTATGTTATCTACGCGGAGCCGAATAAGTGACGTCATCATAGACATTGCATAGCAATCATGAGCAAAATGATGCGCTTTAAGAAAATTTGTCCTCAAATTTTCCCAATTTGTTTCATTTTTGCATTAAAGGAAAATAATAGCCGTTTGTTTTTCGAGTAAGATCCATTGATACTTCATTTCGTGAACAACAAGAGCTATATTTTCACTCGTGGCTTCACGCCTCTTGAAAATATAGCTCTTGTTGTTCACTCAATAAAATATAAATCGATCTTACACTGAAACAAACATTATCCTATATTTTTTCGTTTCTGACGATCTTTTAACATTTAAAAATAGCAAACATTTTTCTTATACCGAAAACATTCTGAACGGAATTATTTTTGCGCAATCATACAAAACAGGTGCGTGCTCAAAAAAAATAAAAAAAAATTGATCGCGAGATATAAAATTGATATTTTTTCTAACAAATAGAATTTAAAATTTTGAAAGATTAACCTGAAGTTAAATTATCATTGTAATAAACATCACGCAGAAGTTTCTTTAATACATAATCCCTCACAAATCATAAACCATTGTCAGATTGATAAAGGTAGTAACGCATCGTGCAAGGGTCTTGATTTCACACAAAAGCACAAACATAATATGCATGTCATATTTAACAAAGGGCTGACATATCAAGCTTTAAGCGTCGGGTATATGATGTACGGTCAAAAATGATTTACAAAAAATTCTCTTTGACTTAATCTTTCCAACGACTTTCGTAACTTTTCGTTCCAAACTTCCTGAGGTTGTTCTCAGTCTTTTAAAAGGTGACCGACCTCAATTTCATTATCAGAAACCTGTCTCGGAAAATCTACTGTGACATTTTGAAACAAATATGGCTGGAAAGATGAAAACAAAACAAACTAACAAACCAAAAAAAAAAATATACATGAGAAAACAATGTTTTATTGAGGAGAATACCTGAACCCATCATTTTCTTCATTAAAACCAATGTTCGTTACCTTTGAATATAAATATTGGAATGATTAATCTCTTAGATGCAAACAGCACCATTCAAAGATTTGTGCTAGCATACACTACTCAAAGGTTCTAAGCGGCCATCTTACCTTTCTCAATTTTTGACGCATTTTTCGATTTTATTTGGAAATAAGAACTTTGTCTTTTGAACGAGTGGCCTTTCAGTCATCATCCTTTCCAATTGTTTTGTAAAATAATGCATCAGTAAGTCCTAAAGACGGAATTAAATGCATGTACCCTCAAATTCAAAAGTCACAAAATTGACACTTTTAAGAGAAATTTGAATTTTTCGATAGTTGAAAAACGCAAAGCTTATCAATTTTTTGCCTTAATATCAGTGATACTACGCCTGTGGACTTCTAAAATTAATAAGAAATGCCAAAACTTTCTACACAATCCTTATACTAACAAGAAATGACAAAAATACCCCACCTACCAATGTTAACTTTGAAAGCGAGGGTACTCCTACTTTCGTTTAATTTTAAAACAGTTGTTGTTGAATTATTTCACTGATTATTCTCTTGTTGACTTCATGAATGATTTGGCTAAATTATTCAAGCAAAAACGGGGTGATACCATGCGGCATTTATAACATATGACCAAAAAGGCAAGTGGCCGCTTAGGAGATTTGAGGAGTGTATACTTGTCCATGGATAAGTTGCCTAGAAAAATTTACTTGTCCGCCAGTAGAAAGGCAAGTGTCAAACAAGTCGGGCTTGGGAATCCAACACTCCTGATTTGTTTTATAAATGACGTTCCTTTGGCATTCAATATGTCCTGATAGTTTTTTTTTAGGGTTATTTAATCTACAAAGCAATAAATGTTTCTGCCTGCTTTTTAAACACACGTTCTCAGTTATGAAGCTAAGAATTGAAATTATAGGTTACGTCGACAGTATTTGAATATGTATGTAGTCTTAGGGATGATGGTCGATTCTTAGCCATTGAAAAAAAAAATGATGACGTTGGGGCTCGAACTACCGATCTTCAGGTACTCGTTTATCGAGGCAGTCGTTGCTAAATTAGATGTCGGCAAAGTGCGTTTACAGTAATTGGCTTAAACCTACATGTATTTATTTTAAATCGATTGGGAAAAAAATTCTTACAACTTAGATTAATCCCTCTCTATTCCGCTTCCTGGAAAATTCACCAGTACTCGCGCCGAATGTGTGGGTCTATGAAAGGTCCTGAGATCGATAGCCGCTCCTGGGAATCGAACTTAGGACCTTTGGATAAGGAGGCCGACGCTCTCTCTCTAGACCACGGACACCACACGTTTACAGTAATATGGTCTTGGATCACAGGACCAAGGCTAGAACATGTTCTGCCTATTTCAAAGTTTGCAGAGACTGAATTTCGAGATCTGGTAGAGGGGTCTTTCAGGGAGAATAATAGCCTATCCCACGACCAGTTTTTATGAAAGGTCGATCGAGTACCGAACCCCTGCAATGCAATTTTATTGACGTATATCAAATAGCGCATTGGAACGTAATAAACTCTGATTTTTATTGATAGGCAAATATAATACACGGCGAAAGAAATATATCTTGTTCACGTTGCACGACAAAATGATTTGTGATTTTCTGACTGATCGACCATGTCTAAATACAGTCGATATTGCTCGTGCGGCCACTTCTTTTAAGCGACTTATTTTATTTAGCGACGAATATAAAAATTCCTTCGCCGAAAGCAAAATCTCTGAAAAAAAAAGACTTTCTTAATCGAAAACGTGTTTTGTTGAATCAAATAAGTTTCTCAGGGTTTCGAGCATAATAGGGATTCAGTAAGACTCACGCAACAACGTATATATGTTAACAAAATGGCCTGTCTTTTTCTTTTATCACGAAATTCTGTGTAAAGCGACCATTCAAACAAATGACTGCGTTTTGGTGGTCCCCCAAGTGGTTGCTTAACATAAGTTTTACTGTGTCGATATGATCGGCATTACCTAATGTCGGTTATCATCGTAAGACCACCTTTTCCATTTCATTTTTTTTCATATTTTTTAATCTATGGAACGGATTTCGAATTCAACCCATTTTTTTATTCTATTTTTATGAAAAGTTTATAGACCGAACGTGTCTTTGAATCCAAATTCAAAGAAATATTAAAATAAAAACTCCATACAAATTCCACGGTAAAAAACAAGCTTAAAATGAACAAACACAGCATTTTAAGTTGATATTGAAAGATTAAAGTATCTAGAAGACGGACTTTTCGGCATTCAGAAAATTAACAAAATCCGAAAAGTATCGACATTTATCATAGCTCAGACTTCGGTTTTATCCCGCGAAAGTAGTTTTCAATATTGAAATCGTCATAGCTAAGCTCTGTATTATGTTCAGGATGGCCAAACGATGTTAAATGTTTGCAAATTATACCTCGGTTTGCAAGCAAGTGTACGTGCAAAGCGGGGTATAATTCGCAAACAGTTTGTACCGTTTTGTCATCTTGAACGCAGGACAGAACTCAATGACCCTCGCAAGATTGGCCCTAATCACACAACTGCCCTGAGTCCAGAATGACAAAACGGTGCAAACAGTTTGCAAATGAAACACCGCTTTGCTTCTAAGTATACGTGCAAAGCATGGTATAATTCGCAAACAATTTACACTTTTGCGCCATCCTGTACGCAGAGCAGAACTGTATGACCCTCACAAGATAGGCCTTAATCACATAATTAATCATTCAATTTTTTTCTCATCGTGATATCGATAGGTACTTACGTTTGAAGTGAATAAATTCAATTTTCATCATAAAGTAATTTAGGCCGACAGTTTTAATTACAGCTTCAAATTTATTTCGCCCATGCTCATTCGGTATCTGCCAAATTTGATTTTCTGAAAAGGCTAGATAAAAATTCAGGCAAACCAGAGGTCGCATTTCAAAAACTCTCGAATAGGAAAGTAGAATGATTATTTGAGATTCAGAAAATTAGTAAAGTGCGAAAACTTTCGACCTTTATCAGACTGCGCGGATTGCGCAGCCTGACAAGGGTCGACACTTTACACACTTCCCAGATGGTCCCTTTTCGCGTGACAGGTCACATATATTATCATTCAATTAAAATACGGAATAATTGTCAATTTCATAATGTTAATTACTGTATCGACCTCATGACTAGACTATTCATTTTCGTGTTACGGATTAAATTTGTGTAATTTATATTACCGGTCTTGAAAATTTAAAGTAAATGAACAAGGAAAGTAACAAAGGCATTTTAAACAGAAACCAAGCAACTTCGGCTTATTTGAAAAATGGCCTAAATAAATTCACTAATGAGTGTTTGAATTCTAAAGCGTTTGGCAATTTATGTATTTCAATAATGTACGAAGAGTGTCTGATTAAAATCCTAATGAGTGTTTTATGTAAATTTGCCGCGTAACATTTAAATAGCACCCATGCAACCTTCTTGGACTTTGAAAAAGATAAATCTGCATTGCGTTTAAGATGGCATAACGTCTCAAACTGTTTGCCACTTATACCCCGCTTTGCACGTAAGTGCTCGTGCAAAGCGGGGTATTACTGGCAAAACAGTTTTTTACCGTTTTGTCATGCTGAATGCAGGGCTGGCTGGTTTCCAGGGTAGCTATCTTGCTTGACTCGTAAGCGGATGGTTGTTGGTTCGACTCCCGCAGGAAACGGGTGACGTTTTGGGGCATGACATATTATTCGTCATCGTAAATTTATCCGTGTAGATTTATGAAATTTTAAAACTTGACAAGTAAATAAAACCTGGTAATTCAAGACTTTCACAATGGTCTAACTTTTAAAGGAAAAATTGACAAAATTTCGAAGGAAACGATTTCTTATCTTTAATTAAGAATGAAACTGCACCGAACCAAAATATCGTATCTAGAAAAAATATGATTTCAAAGATAGGATGGCGATTAATTATTTGAAAAAAGACAAAGATATACACTGATTTAAATTCTGAAAGGCGAACTGTTCATTAGATATTCTGAGGTATTGTGCTGGTCTAAATTTTGGAAGAATCTTATTTTTTTTATAAAGAACAAAAGAAAGGTGTTTACCTATTTTTTAAAATCATCAGTACTAGTTTATGGTTTAACCTTAAGTTGAAAAAAAAATCATATCTATAAAGGAAAGGGCTGAAATACCAGTGGATATAAAACAGATTCTTAAGTCTAGTTAAACATTTAAAACTCTGTATTTAAGTACCTTTTTATGTTAAAACATTTAAATCACGGATAAACGGTCCGGTCATAAAAATGTCTCAATTGTTTCTTTATTGTTTGTAAGTAAGCTAGTGGGGAGGGGGGGTTGTAAAATTGGGATAAAAGTCATTTAAGGTCACGGCTTTGAATTGGTTGATTAGTCGGTTACTTTGTGTTTCGTTCTATACGCAAACGCAATGAAAACGCAGTGCACAAAATCCCTGCACACCCTGTTTGAGATATTTAGATCTTCGGTCTATTTGGTTTTAATCTAACTATTTTACATCGATTGGGAAACAAGTTCTAACAACTTAGATTAATCCCTTTCGATTCTGCTTCCTGGAACATTCACCAGTACTCGCGCCGAACGTGTGGGCCAATGAAAGAACCAAGATCGATAGCCGTTCCCAGGAATCGAACTCAGGACCTACGGATCAAGAGGCCGACGCTCTACCTCTGGACCACGGACACCACCGTTCTGTTTGTTTGTCTTCTTTCGACATACAATGGATAATGTTTTCATTGCATGTCAAGCCGCCGCTTTATGACGGAAAAATTATATGCGAAAAATCACAATACTTGAGAATGTTCTAGAATTCAAAGTGAAATTGCAGATTAACTTAAGCTTATACATTGCTGAAAATTCACCACACGTGAAATTAGTAATTTTGGTAATTTTATCTTCAGATTTCAAAAGTTTTCTTTCATAGTATTTAAGCAGTTATTAAATAACTATTCCAACTTGAATTTTAGTAAATCCTCATTTGAGTTCATAGCAAGTCTTATAATCTCGGTCCCTGGTAAAACAAGCTGGACGAAATTAGCGAAGATTTATTACCTCCCTTTCAAAAATGGCAACGTATTTTCCTGTTTGTGTATTCATTTGGGCTCATAAGACGCTTTGAAATCCAAATTCGATTATAAAATTGTTGTATGATTAGGTCGATTTAAGAAAAGATCATTATTAGCGATTTTAAACCATTTTTTATGTTTTTGGAGCGTTTTGAATGGTCTGAATGAGCGTTGTGAATGAATGGATCACTGAGTGAGTGATCCTAAATGATTTTAACTGATCGAGGTGAATGTAAATATATTATACGTATTTAGTGTTTTGTATGAGAAAAAATATCTAACGAGGTTGGGAGAATTGATCATTGTCGAGGCTTTGCCGAGACAATTATCAATTCCCACAACCTAGTTAGATATTTTTTCATACAATACACCAAATACGTATTATATTTATCTTATAACCTCTATTTGCCTTGTTTTTATAGATAATTGCAACAGAAATGCAAGTTTCTAAAAATAACCGCATTGTTTATTTGTTCTAAAAATATCCGTTTGATATCATAAAAAATATCATACGGGATGTTATCACACGGATATTTGTATAGTTATATGATAAATTTCATAACGTAACTAACTATAAAAAATGCGCCATAGACTAAGGCCCTCTACGAAGAACTTCCCATCGGTATGACAAATCATCCGAACATTCAATGCCTAGTAAATTGATATGATTGACTGAGACTTTATATGGACAAATGCATCGGGCGCATGTATATGTACACTAAAATGATGTTTAGTATTTCCCCACAAGTGAACACGACAGAAATCAATTAAGGTGGTTTGATACGAATCTCCGGGTCACCTAAACGTTTGATTATATCATACACCTGCGTCAATCAGTCATTCTAATTAGCTTATTATCCCCCGAAAGATTAACACCCAATGTTTAGCATTCTATAATATATTAATGCCTAATGATATTTGACATGGAACTAAACATGTACTGCGTTTGCGGTCTCCGAGCTGATTTAGTGCAGAATTGAATCATGATCGCGTTGATATTATACCAAACATATATATAGCCCATCACGCGAAAAGGGACTATCTGTGAAATTCGAAATATGTTGATTCTAGTCAGAATGCTCGACCAGGATCGATGCTGATTTCCGGGTTTATATCTATTCTTTAATGCTTTTTGGAGGTTTATCGAGAAAAAACGGTAGATTATCCCTTAATTATCTCATCGCAAAGGCAGTGAAAATATCTAAAACTTAAACCCTGCTTTTGTGTTTTTCATCCTATTTCAGTGACGTCATCACTGATATAATTTGTGACGTCACAATGAACGTTGCATAGCGATCACGTGCAAAATGACGCACTTTACGAGAATATGTCCTAGAAATTTCTCATTTTGTCTCATATAAAAGAAATGGAAAAAAATCGGTTTTTTTTTCCGAGTAAGATCGATTAATATTTCATTTCGTGAACAACATAGGCTATATTTTCACTCGTGGCTCTGCCACTCGTGAAAATATAGCCTATGTTGTTCACTCAATGAAATATAAATCGATCTTACACTGAAACAAACGATTATCCTCTATTTATTATATTTTCGTATAAAAACATGATCCAACATACGAAAAGCGACCACCTCGAAACTTTGTAAAAGTATTTGAAGACGAGTGTTGGATCTAGCACTTGAAAACCAGAAGTCAGATTTTAAAAAATTCTTACACAGGAAAGTAGAATGACCATTCTAGATTCCGAGGGTATTTGTGCGCACTAAAAAATGTGATTTTCTTTTTATCTCGTATGGTTATGTTTTCTAGTGATGATGTTCAAGAACATATAACGCTCTCTAAGCCGCACTAAGTTATTTAGACCAAATATTTTTTAAAGGAGCTACAGACTGTCAAAATGTGCCAATTTACTATACAATTAAACTAGGCCAAAATAGACGGAGTGTAACCAAGTGCAAGTTATGCATGAGGCGTTATCGTAAACTGTCCGTAATCACGGGACGGACACGAGGTAAAGGGTAAATTGGCGCTAATTTACGAATCATCTATAATTTTGTCTGATGAGACGTTGTCTGAATGTCAAGCTCGTTTAGTGTCCAAATAAATCCATAATCACTCATGGAGCTAATGTAAATTGTGCATTCGACGCAGGGAAATTAACAAAAAGGGTAGAACCCGAGTGATTAACTTGATTGTTTGCATTTTTGAGGTTATGCAGCGTTAAAAAGGATGCTTTTCTCTAATTTCCTCGGTGGACGACAAATAACCTCGTATATCTAGATAAAGTTAGTAGGTTTTGGCCTCTTACCGACGATTTGTTGGTTGAATCATCTGAAACTGTTTACCCAAGAACCTGCCACGCGTTCAGGATGACAAAACGGTGCAAACTGTTTGCGAATTAAACCCCGCTTTGCACGTGAACTTGCGTGCAAAGCGGGGTATAATCAGCAAACAGATTGCACAGTTTTGTCATCCTGAACGCAGGACAGACCTTGTGCTGCCAAAATAGGACAACTCAAATGCATAACGTTGTAACTTTATTTCATTTATTTAGTTGATTGGGAAAAAACTTAAACTGAGCTGAGAAGAAGAAAGGTCGCCTTGCATTACAATTCGGCGAAAGCTATTATCATCTAACCCATGTGCATATATTTCTCTGTATTCAGAATGACGAAAACGGTTGCGAACATTTTGATGTGGGCGCCCGCTTTACAGGCAAATACACACACAAAACGGGGCAGCATTTCTTACACATTTCTCAACTGTTTCCATTCTTAACTCTTGACAGGTTATAGACGAAATTAAAGGGAGAAATGTTTGGAATTCATAAACATGTATGTTAAATAATACAGTACGACTGAAATATTTGTTATCTGACCATCTTTTGGTCCCAATAATTAGGGACAAAACCTCTATTTATTATATCCAATTCGCCGATACTAATGTCGCCATTTATTTTGTGTCAGAGCCGCTTATGTCAACTATCGGGTCGCTTGTGTCACCGATAGGAGATAAACTTTGCACGCGATTTTGTATTGTTTGTGGTTCTTATTTAACACCGTCTAACAGGTGATGAAAATATCCAAACGATTATCCTATGTATTCCTACAAAAATACATTTTTTTTGCTTAATAAGGAATAAAAACACAAGGAGGTATAAACTAAGAGCAGACTGCACACATGTGCAGACTGATCTTTGTCTATACCTCCTGCCAATGGAGAAATATTCTTGGTTCTTTGCATTGAGGTAGTGGACCCGTAATAGTTCCGCAACATTTCAGAACTCATAAACATTCACAATGTCGACCGAGGTTTCCTAATGAAACCTCGGTTAACACTGTTAAAGTTCTTAACTTCCCAAACATTGTTGAACTATTACGGGTCTACTACCTTAAGGTTATAAAAGGTTAATTTGAATACAACAATTAATAAATACAAACATCACAGAGAAACCAGGGCGTGAGTACATCGTGTCTATTTTTTTCTACCCAATTATTCGTAATTGGTCGGGTCTGATCTTTTGGTCTAGTTGTTTTTTTACATTGAACCGGCGATAACATTGTGTTTGCAAAGATAACTTACGGTCTCTGGATTCAGTTTTTGTATCAAAGTAGCTATCTCATCATGATATTATATCATTAAACAGAAACACGCGCTACTAACAACGAAAACGAATGTTTTGTATCCAAGGATTTTTAAAAACGGTATTTTGCGTCTTACTCCGTTTTTATGCATGGTTGTTGAGCTTCTGACTTTGCTTTGGCAGAGTAGAATATAGAAATCTCGTAAATATTCGAAAAAAAATGTAAAATTTCAAATGTAGAATAACTAGTATAAAATGAATGAATGATAAATAGTTAATAGATGAATAAATAGAAGATTTGGTGCTCGAATGAATGATTGAATGATTGAATGAATCAATGAACGAACGAACGAATGATTGATTGATTGAATGAATGAATGAATGAACGAACGAACGAACGAACGAACGAACGAACGAACGAACGAACGAACAAACGAACGAATGAATGAATGAATGAATGAATGAATGAATGAATGAATGAATGAATGAATGAATGAATGAATGAATGAATGAATGAATGAATGAATGAATGAATGAATGAATGAATGAACAATTAATTAATTAATCAATTGATTAATTATTTCTTAAAACTTACCTCTGATTTCTCCACCAATGATCATATGATCTGATTTTCCGCCATTACATTTATCAAATTCTGTTGTTAGACGGACCATTTTGCCCTTGTGTAATGCGGACCGTAATTTGTTATATCGCGCTATAGTGTTGACATCCCTATATGGATCGAGGTAGAATCGAACATCACCTTTACTGAAAAAAAGAAACAGATTTAAATGATTACAGAAAAGAACAACAGCAACAACAACAAAAAACAACAACAACAACAACAGACAACACCACACCTGAACTCTGCCCTGCATTCAGGGTAACGCAAAAACTAGCAGTTTCCCCAATTTAAGGTAACATTGGATAGGTCTAGGTAATGAAAGGTTCCACTTTTGAAACGCTTGATAGAGCTTTGTAATTCTGAACGAATGTCAGTTTTGTTTTTCATTTACACGTATTTATTAAGGTAGTGAACTTGTAACAGTTCTGTAACATTTCAAACCTCATGAACTTTCAAAATGTTAACCGAGGTTTCCCAATAAAACCATTTGGAAACCTCGGTTAACACTGTTAAAGGACATGACCACTTAAACGTTGCGGAAATATTACGGGTCTACTACCTTAAATTACGGAACTGTATTGGAACCAATCTGTAACTTTGTATAATTTCTAAACTCTTACGAAACTTTTTCCACACCATTGTATTATCACAAAGCTGTAACGGTACTATTGCATGTCTTTGTATTATTACAGCCGAAACGGAACTATTTCGTATCTTTGAAAAATAAAACAGACGGAACGTTACTATTCCGTATTTTATGAGCGAAATATGCATGCTGACCTACCCGTTATCTTGGTTATACAGTGTACATTCAGCAAAGGCATATTTATCAATATCGCCAGTCTCCGTCATGTACACTGTTTGTATAATTACAGAACCGTTACGGTGGACCAGAATGTCCTTTACAACCTCTTGGAATCCTGAAAAAAAGAGGACGTTTGTTTGTTTCAGTGTTACGCCGATTTATCTTTCATTGAGTGAACAATAAAAGCTAGATGTCTTAGCCAGTTGAAAAGTCATGAGTGAACATGTAATTTTTGTTGTTCGGGAAATGACAGATTTATTGGTCTTACACGAGAAACAAACCATTATTTTATTTCTTCAGTGAAAAACTGAAAGTAAATGTGAAATTTTTTGTTGAATAAATTCTCTAAATGGTGCGTTAATTTGCACGTGATTAGTGGACATGCAACGTATAACTTATGATAGGAACGGAAACCGCTAAGATATTGTCAATAAGAGTAAAATCAGAATACAAAAAATAAAAGTGTTACCTAGATTATTGAATTGTCTTAAATTTTACCTTTTACACGATGACATCAGACAATAAATATTTAAAGACACTCGGAATACAATGCCTTGTAATAACAATTTGAATACCAGCTTATGTTGCGACATTTTAGTGCATTTAGCACAAGAATGATAACGCTTGTCAGCCCGATTGGCTAAGTCGGTAGAGCACCGGAATTCAAATCAATTGAATGTCGATAGCATGGGTTCGATTTCCGATCTGACAAACTAATTGTCTTGTGGATGAGAAGTTAAACCGAGGTCCTGTGTGACGGTGCTTTACACCGAGCACGTTAAAGAACCATGGCGGATCTCAGCAGTAGTTTCGTCTTGTATCCTTGCACTATCCCCCGTAACAACTAACCGTCTTCTGGTGGCGTCGCTTATATGGACATGTGCTACGATAGAGCATATATTAATAATGATTGAACATAACTCAAGTATTCAGCTAACAATTCAATTTGCAATATGAACCACAAACATAACATAAATAGAAAAAGGTATAGGCTAGTTTCTGGAAAGTTTTTTTTCCATTTTTTTCTTCTGTAAGGAAATGTTTTTGACAATTTGGACATGCAAAAAAGGTCATGAATTGTCAAATTGTGGTTGCGACATGTTCCGTTTATTATATCTTTATATGAACAATTTCTTTTTTCGCAACGAATGTGAATCACCCTAGTATGCCAACAGAAACGTCCACCATCAGTACTTTCAGTACTTTGATTTCTCAAATATAACGCAAAAAAAACAAAAACAAAAACAATAAAAAAAGGATAAAAAAGGATAAAACGTAGACGAACATTGTCGTTTTACGACAAAATCATGGTAACTTCAGATTCTTAAACTTGTAGTTACTAAATTTGGTCTTAAACCGACATTATTTAGATAAATTTTCAGTGTACCGTGTTCTGAAATCAGTGAATGATCCTGCTCTCTAAAACATGATATGATTTTTTTGTGTGTGCAAAGGATTATTTATCTGTCAACTCGAACAAACCAATTTGTCAAAGAAGAAACCTTATGTGGTATAAAATTGACATCGAAAAGGTTAGCAAAACGAAAATAGAAAAAAAATCCAATCTCAACGACGAGAGGGTAAATAAATTATTGCGTAAATGGCGGTGTGTTAGATGCGAAAGATTCATAAGTTTGAGTGGTTGATCAAAGGTAAATTTTGTCTATATATGTATTGACAAAATTTACCTCTGATCACTCACGTAAACATTTGCATCTATAGCACATAGTATCTCCTTTTTAGACAAACATTATTATGTTGTGTCGATAATTGCTCATGTTTAAAGTCTAACCCTTTCTTTTGTCCCCAAAACATGATTAGTACACGCGAGATTGCAGTCTGATCCGAACCTATATTCAGTGGTGTAGATAATTCAGTGCATAATGTTTTCTTTTATCATTAGACATAGAATAATTCTAACCAGTGTTAGTCGACAGAAGTCCAATTCCCATCAATTGATTATCGCATTCAAAAAGGTTAATATTTTAAGAGATAACATTTATCATTGAAATATCAATTTATCTTTTGGGTGTTTTTTGGCACATTCGGCGCGACAAAACACACGAAACGTGAAATCACCTGGTTTGGGCGGAAGAGAGGATTCGCGTTAAAAGGCCACCAAATCCCTCTAAAAGGGTCCTGTTTTTAACTATAGATTAACTTCGAGGGCGAGGTAATTCTATTGTAAATATTGCATTGCAGATATAAAAATATGTAAAGAGATTTGTCATAAAAACGCTGACTTCGTAACACTATTTCCTACGTCAGCGTTATGTATGGTAATATATAGATATATAATAATGATAATTATAATAAACAGATTTAAATAACTCAACTAAAGCTATAAAACAAAAAAATCAACTTTGATGCTTTAGGTGGAACATTCTGATTTCACAGTTGATGCGAAAAATGACCATTTCACTTGAACAGTAATATTATCAAAATGAGCGTTGCACTCATTTGACACGTTTTGAAATGAGCATTATATCATCGCTTTGCTCGTTGCATCGCACTGGTATGTTTGCGGGACATTTCGTAGAAAAGAAAAGCCATATTGTTGAGCATGCTTTCACTGATTTTCAGAAAATACAGCCAAACTTAAATTAAATAAATAATTGAAAACAACACTTATTTGTTTAGGACATGGCTTTTAAGCATGAAACTATTGTATATTGTCATTGAATAGAATTGGCTTCTCAAGTAAGATTGAATATTTATTTATGCTATGAACTATTGATACATGTGAAAACAAAACGATTTGATAACACTCGAGACCTATCCTGCGTTTAGGTTTACAAAGCGCTTGTGAGCGTTTCCATGATCTTGTAAAAGCATCATATATGACTCTCTATGCAGTGCAGTGTTTAAAACGACGCTCGAGAGCGCTTTGTCATCCTGCTAGATGATTACTTACCTCTCCTAGTCTGTTCTAGTCTTTTGAATGAAAATGATATATACACATTTGGTTGCTTCTCAGAAAAGTCCTTTTGAATCTCAAATACTTCAACGTAATCTCCGAAAGTTGATCTCTCCTTCTTCGGTGTATGTTGGTGAATGCAGCGCTTTGTTTTAGCGGTAAAATATACTTTGTGTCCACTTACTAGAGCGTCTACAATTCCATGGTAAGTTTGAATATTCCAAGTGGATTTTAAACTATATTTAGATTCCTGTGACGACACAGGGTTAAGTACATTGTCAACTGAGTTATATTTAGAACCGGAAACGGTTTTGGGAATCTCCTTCCGAGTTGTCTTAAATCCCGATTTTCTGATAACATTTTTCAACAATTTCACTTCTTGTGACGACAAATTGTCAATTCCAATATGTTTGTGTTTCACTAAATTGTCTTCCGGTACTTTATTGGAGGAATAATCCATGCTTTTGCGGGGTAAAAAGTAGGGCTCCCTTTTATGTCCAACCGGAAGTTCGTTCTTCTCCACGTGACCAATGCGATGACGTTTAATGCGGCCATCTTTTTGAAGAGAAGCAATATCCTCGCCATCTTTGTCTCCTTGTTTGTGCACGACGATTTCTGCTGACAAAGGAGCCAAAAATCTGAAATACATTGAACAGCAATTAAAATATTTTGCTGTAAAGGCACGTAGCTCGTCATACCTACATGAAGTTTAATTGTCACCTCGGTCTGCTTACGGGCAAGAATCTAATAGCCTATCCTGCGATCAGAATGACAAAACGGTACGAACTATCTGTGAATTATACCCCGCTTTGTATTTGCAAATTCGCGTGCAAATTGGGGTACAATGCGCAGACAGTTTGCATTCTTTTCCTATCCTGATTGCAGGACCGCTACATCATTGGGTTTATGCAATTGCTCCTTAAGGAATTGGAAAAAAAAAACTTGTTCAAGAAACTTTATCTTTCGATTAATTAGTCCTTAAATTAAAAAATAGAACCGTTGAAGCTGCTGATATTTTTGCATGTCATTGATTTCTGCAGTTTTTTTCTGGGTAACAACAACGATCATTGTACAGCCAAATCACACTCTATATAGTATGAAACGGTTTCGCGTATTCATACAGTGTGATAAGGTTCTTTAGTGTCCTTCCTCCATGAAATCAACAAAATACTCTCGTCGTCTCTTAAATGATAATATACACGTCACATAGTATCATTTACGAATTGAGCCCGTGCGTGACATTTTCCAACAATTTGTCATGTGCGTGAAGCAGAAACATTGACCAACCTGGACATCTACAAAGTGCATTTACAAGATTACCTGACTGTCCAAATGCACTTTGAGGCCTTATCTGTCTACAAAATGAAGACCCTGGTCAGACTGTGCAGTTGCACAGGCTTGCCAGTGTCTTTGCTTTGTGCACATTTGAAATTGTTGGAAATGTCACGTACAGGCTCAATTAATTTGTTGATTCACTGGAAGATTTGAAATTGCTTTAATACTTACGGGTTATCCGCAATTCTCTCTATCTTTGTGAGGAAGATGGGTCCTTCCAACTCGATCAGCTTGCTGCCGTCGTGCACATTATACCAGCCTTCGTCTATCTGTAAACTAGCAGAGGTCAGCGTGGTCGATACGGAGATTCGAACCTGGCGAAGATAAGAAATAACCATGACAAAAAGCTGGACTATTCATATTCAGTATACGTAATGTTAGCGACGGACGATATAGTTAACAACATCATGAAATTGAAAAGGTGAATGATTTTGGAATAATTTTGAAATGAAATTGAATGAGTGTGCGGGTCGAGTTGTGGGTGAAAGTCGAGGGAGGTAATCCAGTATCGCTTATTCTGTTTTGTATTCGCAATTTCGACGCGTTATTTTGTAATTTGAATGAGTATTTGGAATAAATAAATGGAGCGATAAGCGAGTGATCAAAAATGATTTTGATCGAGGCAAAAGTCAATTTCATGATGTTAGTAACTGTATGTTAGAATACACTTCGGCCTTTCATGAATTGTGAAAAGGTTTCTAGTGTCATACCCCCATGAAATAGAAAATAAAGTCTCTTCTTCTATTGAATGTAATATAGGTATGCTCGTGATCATAGATCGTCCGATTACGTGCAACTTCTCGAGACTATATGCTGAATCAAGCCCTGTGTTAAGAATGTAAAAACGTTTCGCGAGCGCTTTGAGATGATACTCCGCTTTGCACGTGCACATACGTGCAAAGCGATATATCATTCCGAAAGCGCTTCGCTGACGCTCTCATCCTTAACGCAGGGCAGACAATATATAAGAATATACTTAAAACGCTGAGGGATTTCTTTTCATCATTAAAATAAAACACCATGACTTTGCCAAAAAGATAGTTTTCTATTAGAGAAGTGATTTAAGTTTTGCATTACGTACATTAACATAATTTCTGCAGACGTAATCTATCTTAAGCGTATCATATGACTCATATCGTAACCCTGTCTTATTAAAATTATCAATCATTCGGCTAAAACAAGGTGTACTTTTATTTCAATGATTACACTCAACGAAGTGATATATATGTGATAAAATATCCCTTTAAAACGCAACTTATAGAAGCATACAACACACGTAATGAAGCTACATGTAAATAATGCAATTTCTATTTTGAGTTACAAAAATGTCTCGAGTGTTTCTTAACTAAGTTTTATATGTTATAACAGAGTTTCAACAGTTATTCAATCATACCGCAGCTTCTCTGCGTTCAAGGAACATGTATAAAAGTTCGCAATATCTTAGCGAAATGTAAACCCTCTTCGGACGAGTACGCGCACAAAGTCTGGACCAATCTCCAAACGTTGACAGACGTATTTGTAACCTAAACGAAGTGCAAGAATCATGATGACATTTGCTACAGAAATGCGATCATATGCCGTAAAATTTAGATTCAAGATTTTAAAGAACGAACGTAACCTGCCCAACGCTCAGGATAACAATGTTTGCGAAGCGTTTGTAAATCGTTACCCCGCTTTGCACGTGTACTCACGTGCAAAGCGGGGTACAATTTCCAAAACGTTCGCAAACGTTTTTCCATTATGAATTCAAGGCTGTTTGGTTAGCATTTCTAACAGTATACTATGAAACTGATGCCTATTTCGGCAGGCAACCTACAACTTTCCAGAAAAAAAACACGTGCAAACGTGATTAGTGAGGAATCAATGATTACCGTCTGCTAAATACCACGTGACCTTGACCGGCAAGATAAGAGATATCGTGTATGATAAGAGTGTTAAAGAACAATACGATCTGTTTCTCTCTCATTTTCTAATATCCTGCTTACTCTCTAATGAAGTTTGGCGTTTTTCAAGGAACTATTAAAAGATAAGCTAAAGTGTTAAGAAAACCAGCCCTGCGTTCAGGATGAAAACGTTAGCGAAGCGCTTTCGAAATGATACCTCGCTTTGCACGTATGTTAACGTGCAAAGCGGGTTATCATCATAAAGCGCCCGTGAAACGGGTTTACATCCTGAACACAGGGCTGGGCACGAGATTATAAAACTTTTCTCAATCTCAACTCAGGATTTTCTTTAATTTCGTCTTGAGATAAAAGCCGCAATTCTTATGTTATAATAATATAAATATATGATTATAAAACATGATATTTATTCATTTTGTTGTATAGAACAACATCCTAATGCTATCTTCTATGTTCATGAATTTTATTTGAATTCTAAGTTTGAGGAAATTCTAAGATGGGAATGAGAAATTCTCTGTAATCTTGGGCCCTGATATTTAAACAGTTATCTTAGATAGAAGAATTTCAAAGTAAATGTTGATTGTAACTTTTGATTTCGTTGTTTTGATGAAGGTATGGAACTTTTTCTGTGACTTGGATTTTTTTCTAAGACATGTTTTTGTCATTTAAAGTTCTATTTACAATTAACATATGGCTTTTAAAGCATTTAAAGTAAGCATTTATACAGGGGTAACTTTTGACCTCCGTCAATTTTCCGCCATTTTGCTTTAAAAAATCGAAGACTTAACTACAGCTTGAAAATGTCGCCTACTTTCGTTTTGCACATTGTTTTATGTCTGTGTACATACAATTTGAAACCAAATCACGTCTTTTAATATCGGGGGGGGGGGGGGGGGTCGGGGGGGGGGGGGGGGGGGTGGGTTCGTCTGTTGCGACCAGTAATCTGTTAAGCTAGTGGACCCGTAATAGTTCCGCAACGTTTCGGATATAATGACGTTTAACAGTGTTAACCGAGGTTTCCTAATGAATTCATTAGGAAACCTCGGTCAACATAGTAAAAGATCACTAGTTCCGAGATGTTTCAGAACTATTACGAGTCAACTACTTTAATTAGATAATTTCTTGAAAGCGTTCTTCGTCTGTACAGAAACATGGTCTGGATACACGATAGAAATGCAGACAAAAAAAGAAAGAAATAAGGGTCATGCCAAACACGCTTAACTGTCTGTCAGAACAAGTGGCTTATCAGCAGTAAACCAGCCTGAACACTGAGCTAATCTGACAAAACAATAGGTCAGAATCATCATGAATTAAACCCTTTGTTTAATGGAATCATTTTCTGTTTTCACTAATATCCTACATTGTAATGCAACCCATTCTTCCCTGAATCTTCTATATCCAACATCATAAACTACCAAATCACATAACCACCACCTCATGTGGGTTATTTACGGTGGGCACCAGATGTAACCCGCATTTTAATTTTTTTCGACACAGTCGGGATTCGAACTCGGGACCTCTACATTCCGAAGCGAGTGCTCTACCACGTCGCTATAGAAGCTATACAATACAATACGTGTTATGTTAAAAGTTCGTTTATTAAGAGATATTTTCTGATTGAACTACGAAGTTAATCTATACTACAGTTTAGAACATCATCAAATTGACATTCATTCCGATCAAAACCATTCTAATCGCTCACTCAGCGCTACATTCATTCATTCCAAACATTCATTCATTCCAAACACTAACTCAAACAATTTAAAAGGCCCCAAAATCACTCAAACCGATAGGACCAACAACTTAGTTTAAAATAGATACTAGGATATTAAATTCCAAGATTTCACTGACATGAATGAATTTTGTAAGAGTATGATGGGTTTATGAAAACACAGAAAGCTATTCATTGAATCTCTGTGCATATTTTACTAAAGGGAAGTAATAATTATAGCTAATTTTGTTCACCTTGAACAAATTTAACGATATTGGACCGTCTCCCTTAAATTTCATCAAAACTCGTTCCATACACTCATTTAATTTCATTCCATAATCATTCCAAAGTCGTTCGTCTTGTCAATTTAACTTTGTTCTTAATTGTACCATAAATTCATTCTGCCGCCAAAATTCTAGATTACATGTTGTACGCATTTTTTGTATGATAGCGCTTAAAGGACATGTAGTTTGATAACAATATCTAAACATTAGTAATATGTATGCTTTTATTTCGAAAACTGTCATCAAATTAAAACGAAAACGGAATGAGCTGCAAGAAAACATAAAGATTGCATTCTCAAAAATATTTTGCATGAGTATAAACATTTTTATAAATCAAATTTGATCGTTTGTCTATGATAGACGAAAGTATAGAAAATATAACCAACATCAAATTATATAGGATTGAGATCTTTTATCGTGATTTGAATACGATTATTTCAAAATTCTATTGAAGTCCGCCACAGAATGAAATCGACGAAATAATAATCCAATTCACACGTCACAAGGTATTAACTTGTTTACGCAATTTGAGTGACAGTTTAGTCTCATCGAACTTTGATATTGTCCTTGATCCGATCAATTTTAGATAGATCGATAAATATAAGGTGTCAATGGGGATAGGTTATTGTCCTTAAATATTGAACACTCCTCCAAACATGTATATCCCCCTTTTGCCACTGGTGTACTTAAAGTACCACTGATTTTTACTTGACAGGCCGAGTCTAAGAGCGTGTAACATGTCGTTGCATTTAAGGTTAAGGTGACAAACCTACTTCGAAGGGAAAAAACATTTTTATTACTATTAATCTGCGTCGATATTCAACTGGCAGGGCGTGGCTAAGCCGTGACGTAATTTGGCGAGTTTACTTTTCAATATTTGGGGGTTCTACCAAAAATCAGTCGACAATTACCGTTTACGCGCTTAGAGAAAGTGAACACATTTCGTCGTTTGGTTACCAAAGCTTCGTAACTTCAACTTGGACAGGGTGAAGTTGCGAGGGTTTGGTTTCCAACTTACGATTTAAGGTCTGAAGTTTTTCATGTCGACTATTTATAGAAGGAAGTGGTTGTCCAAAAACCTGATTTACCTTAACATAATCTTAATTTTTGTAACAAAAGGATTGAAATCGCTGTTTTTAATAAGGAAAATACTAGAGTCCAGCATTTTCTTAATTAAAAAACAATGTTTTCTAAAAAAATGATTGATTTTCTTTTTTGCGGGCAAGTTATTTTTGATCCTGGACAAGAAGAAAGCTATATTTTAGTTGTCCGGGGACAAGAGGAGAAAATCTGTATTGTCAAACGCCAGATTTAAAGTCGGAATTTCAAAATAAGATTCGGATACCAGGTTCTGTAAACCAAAACGAAGGCATACTTTACCCAATGTAATGCGCATCTAGACTAAACGACAAAAGTTGAGGGTCACAATATTCTAACAAATGATGCTCGATTAGAAATCCGACGTAAACGAACGATAATCAATTATCTTGCGTAAGATTTTGCCATTACGTCACATCAGTGTTTTCTCGTTTTTTTTTTTTTTTTTTTTTCGTTTGATATCCTCATGAAAAAATATTTTCATCATTTCTTTAAGCGATCGATTTTGATCCACGTTTCAAATTTGTAAATATTCTTGTTTATCACACAGAGCTATATGTAGTTCTTAAAGATATGTCAATGAAGTCATAGGGTATATATCATTAAAATTCGATCAAGTCTATTCGCCCGATTAATTCCGACGGATATATAAGTATAATAAATTAACAGATGTCGTCTGTCAGTAGATTATCAATAGACTGTCGTCTGATTCATGTTTGTTAAAGTACTTTAAAACCTTTTGATTGTGCAGAAGATTTAAAACCATAAGACTGAACTAACATCTAAAATGTAGAAGAGAAATATAAAACTATACGAATGGCGTACTTGATCTAGAGGTAGAGTGTCGGTCTTTTTGACCCGAATGACCTGACTTTGATTTCCGGAGCGGCTATCGAGTGGGATTAATCTAAGTTATTTTTTTTATCCGAGGATAACACGATAAAGGGTCGAAAATTCTTATTTACATCGTGGTCCTAACCCATTCAAAATTCGATTCTGCTCATAAAGAGAGAGGCAATGGCTTCTAACCACTGCTACCAACTTTTACAGCTCGGTTGACTGGTGCTGCGTTTGTAAGGTGTCCTGCCTAAATACACTACCCGCCTCCGATGGAGCTTGAACCCGCAATCACAAAGTTTCGAGTCGAGTGTGCTAACCATTTGGTCAACGAGCCTTACTTTGTAGTTGTAAGAACTTGTTTCTCAAACGATGTAAAATAAATAGGTTTATATCAGTTATATAAGTTCAATCCACACTATGTTTGCATCATGAAACGGAGGCTTTTTTTACTGAAATTTTATAAAAAAATATTAAAAGCATTCAAATGGCATCGTGCGTTTATATCCTCAGTGGTCCTATAGAAGATGAAAACGCACAATATATAACTTTTTGTGTAAAGTACGCGTATATAAATTTATGACAATGTTAGGTATTCGTTTGCTTTTACATTAATCCTTTACATTCCCGCTTGTTGCCATAAAAACTGTCTTCACTGCAAGATTTAGTCTGGCCGCATCGCTCTTCTCTAAATTATTTTTTCAAAGGGGATTAAATGCGTAAAGTCATTATAAAACTATCGATTAAGTCCTCTGCCTCTAAACACAACACTTGGTAATATTATCTTGGATTAAAGATGCTTGTAATAGAACTGCAACAAAAAACTGTAGACAAAAACGACTGAGCCAGTTTAAGCAAGATTCAATAGTAATCTTTTGGCAAGTTCACGAAATTTCTTCGAAACAATTCACTATTGATGGTTCGTGAAAGGATTGGCTCGAAAATGTTATTACCGGTAAGATAGATCCCGTATTTAAAATGTAATTTACAAACATAATCAGTGACGCATAACGGTAATGTACAATATTAAATTGAATATTTATTGCACCGGGTCTTTTTAATAAACCGCAGGTTTTTCATTTATTCATCTCATTATCTATAAATTAGAAAGAAAACTGTTATATTATCCTTAACCGTGGGAGCCGTCTGTAGAGTCCGTCCCATTACATGTAGCTCAGTCGGGAGAGCATCTGACTTCTTTCACAATTGAAGTTCGAAATCATAGGTTCGTTTTCCGGGCTGGCACATTAACAAACTAATTATCTTTCGGATGAGACAAAAAACTGAGGCCCTTACATGACGGTGTCTTACACCGAGCACGTAAAAGAACCATGGCGGATCTCAGCAATAGTTTCGTCATGTATGCTTGCACTATCCCCCGTACAGTTAACAACATCCTTAAATTGACGTGATGTATGATTTTGGAATGATTTTGGAATAATTGAAGGAGTGTATGAAGCGACTTTTGAGTGAAATTAAAGAGATTTAATTAAATATCGCTAATTTTGTTCAAGATGAACAAAATTAGCAATACTAATTACCTCTCTTTAATAGAATATAAATACATGAATTAATATATGTTTTTCAATTTGTTGTAACGAGAAACTGTTTGTGGTTTAAGTTACTGAAATAAAATGTCTGTCTGTCTGTCTGTCATGTTTAATGAATAGCTTTCTATGTCATCACTAACGTTTAATATGCTTACAGTATTCTATTTTGTCAGTGAAATCGTGGATTTTTCTACCGATTTTTTTTTTAATTTAGTTGTTGATATCATCATTTT
The DNA here is from genome assembly GCA_948146395.1 of Fragum whitleyi. NCBI lineage: Eukaryota > Metazoa > Mollusca > Bivalvia > Cardiida > Cardiidae > Fragum > Fragum whitleyi. The sequence continues at coordinate 58,963,707 of OX411552.1, forward strand.
TAGTGATTTTGGAGCGTTTTTGAATGTTTTGAGTAGGCGTTTTGAATGAATGAATGAATGAATGAATGCACGAATGGAGCGCTTTGTGCTATACACCGAGCACGTAAAAGAACCATGGCGGATCTCAGCAATAGTTTCGTCATGTATACTTGCACTATCCCCCGTACAGTTCACAAAATCCTGAAATTGACATGATGAATAATTTTGGAATGAAATTGAATGAATGTATGGAGCGACTTTTGAGTGAAATTAAAAGGGGGGTAATCCAATATCGCTAATTTTGTTCAAGATGAACAAAATTAGCAATTTCAATTACCCCCTTTAATAAAATATGCATATATGGTTCATGAATAGCTTTCTTTGTCATCACTTACGAGCAACACGCTTACGAAATTCAATTATATCAATGTAATCGCGGATTTTTCTACCGATTTTGATTTTGAATGTAGATGTTGATCCAATTATTTTTAGTGATTTTGGAGCGTTTTTGAATGATTTGAGTGAGTGTTTTGAGTGAACGAATGGAGCGCTGGGTGAGCGCACCAGAATGGTTTTGATTGAGACGAAAGTCAATTTCACGATGTTACTAACTGTAACAACTAACAGTCTTCCTGGGGCGTCGCTCATGTGGGAATATGCAACGAAGGCGATTATGTCGATGTTGCTTATACTGCGCTACCTCCAATTACTTTTCGCAAGAAGACGGTTTGCATATAAATTCTAAAGATTGCATTTAGAAAACAAAAAGAATTGGGATAGGTTGATTATTCTAAATTCAGAAAAAAAAAAAAAAAAAAAACAACAACGAAAAAGTTCAATATCGAAAAATTTCGTCGGCGTCTGTATAATAGTAAACGAGTTCACACGATATGAAATGCAATTTGATTTAAAACATATTAGATGTTTAAAATGGGCTCATTCATAAAGTTTATTTATCAAGTCGGCGTCTGTATAATAGTAAACGAGTTCCCACGATATGAAATGCAATTTTATTTAAAACATATTAGATGTTTAAAATGGGCTCATTCATAAAGTTTATTTATCAAGTCGGCGTCTGTATAATAGTAAACGAGTTCCCACGATATGAAATGCAATTTTATTTAAAACATATTAGATGTTTAAAATGGGCTCATTCATAAAGTTTATTTATCAAGTCTTTTAACAGCGTTATCGTGACAAAAGTTTTAAACGAGTAAAATTGAAACGTATCATAAACTTTCACGCCGGCACTTTTTTCAAACATGTTTACTGGCAGAACTAGATTAGCTTAGTCAGCATCGCTTGTTTAGTTATGTTATTTCGTTACGGCGTAAAAGTCGATTTCTACCGAATATTTTCTTTTTCTTTTTTACGTCAAATACCATTTAATTTGCAAAAAAATGATGATTTACCGTGTCATGTTGAATAAGAACCTCCCCAAATTGTTTTAACATCCTTAAAATGTACTGCGAGCACTGGATACACCCTTTATGAGTATGCCATTTTTTTTAAAAAAAAATATTTAACTTCAACATTTTTACTGGTTTATAAAAGAAACGGTAGCCAGGTGGTAAAAACAAAGATCAGCATGCACATATTTGCATGCTGATCTTTGTCCTTACCCCCTGCCAAACCAATAATATTCCAGGTTCAGCACCACAAAACATATGCTTCCCAATTCGGATGCCAATGAAATCTGAGAATATTTTGAGCGATTCTTATTAACTTTCGGAGCTTTTGAGTAATTTCGGAGCGGATTGAATGATTTTGGTTAGGAGCGGTTTGAACGATTTGAGTGAATGACAGAAATGTAATGAAGCGCTCGCTGAGCGAGCAATCTAGAACTCATTCTGAACGCAGAGCAATTCCTGTTAGTGCTAGTTTTAATTACGGAAGTTTTATGAGATACCATTATGACATGAACATGACAGAGACGCGTTAACGGGCAATAAATTCACACGTTTAGGGTGTTTTATTGCCCCAACAATGTTACCTAATTAACTGACTTTCTTTACAACTCAGAAAAAATGACGTTCTTTTCTATTTTTCAAGAATACTTTTGGGTCGGAATCGTCTTTGATTCGGTTCTCCTCATATTCATTATCGCGATTTACTAATAAAGCAACTGGGCTTTATTTAATACATCGGTGGCGAATTATTACAAATAAGAAAGTCGTGAAATTATCACTCAAATCAGCATTCAAAATAATCACCTGAATTGTTCAAAACACTCCAATATGCTCAAATAATTCATTTGATTTGATTAAATTCGGTTTTACGCCGCTTTCAATAATCTTTCAGTTATATCGCGATGGCTGGAGATTCCTAGTGTATATAACACCATTACTACCATTACATCCTTCCCTAGCCTCCACCCGCTATCTCACATAGGTCTACGATTATTAACCCATTATTGGTAGACAAATAGTCGGAACGGGTGAGAGCAGCCGTCGGTAATCGAACCCGGGACCTGTAGATAAACAGTCCGACGCACTACCAACTGCGCTACGGCTGCGGTAATATAATTAATTTGAATACTAATCAAAATAGTCTATGAATTGGCTGCAGTTGATCGGAAGGGTCGCATTCGTCCGTGTAGCCACACAATTTTATTGGGAAGAATCAGAACGACAGAATTGATGGCAAGACGCGTGACCTATTGTGCTCGACGAAAAAAATACTAATAATAAAATCAATTTTTGAATATTGGAAAAAATTGTAACATAATATGCCTTTTACTCTCTCACTTTCCATGTTAAATTCGTTGGATAAACGTTTAATATTATTTCATCAACAACTGTTTGAAATAATCTCTATTTGATGATGATTTTGTAGTATTATAAGGTCCTCCCGTGCACAAGGCATATATGACATGGACCCCGTAATCTGTAAATTTGTTTGGATTTTTTTTTTGTTTTCTTTTATTTTTGTTTTGCATCTATGTCTGATGAAAATTTGATTTTGAGAACAGTCTGCGTTCAAGATGAAAACGTTTCCGAATCGTTTAAGAAATGGTGCCCCGCTTTGCACGTGTACTCACGCGCAAAGCAGGGTACCATTTTTAAACATTCGCCAACGTTTTTACAAACTTAACGCAGGACGAGTTGTATTTATACGTTGTAGCGGTATACCCCACAATTCGGCGCCATAATCTAAACAGGGCGTGACTCAGAGAAAAATCACTAACAATAAAACACGACTGTAGTAATGAGCGGTTCTTTCATTTTACGATTTCTTTGACAAGTAATTGGCAGACAGATTTATTTCTCTTGTTTGTTTTTTTTTTTGCTTTAGTTAATCCTGTTACATATATACTCTTACGTGATTCAAATGTCCTCAATCCTTGTGCTTGCAAGAGGAAAACGAAAAAGCGATAAATCAAAATCCATTTTTTAATTATCACAGAAGTAGATAACTTTTTTCTTACCGCTTGTTTTATTTCTTGGAAAAAAGTTGCTTAATCGTGAATATAAAAAAAAGAGCGAAATGCTTATTCAACGCGTTTAAAATTTCTGGTCAACAAATAAAATTATCGAATGCGAAAGGCCTTCAAAACATGTCGCTGTAGGCCAAATTATCAAAATAATTAACGGCAGAAATTTTGAATAAAACCATTCTAAATATTAATCGAACAAGATCCGGATTTTTTCTTCAATTACTTATATTACATGTGCTAAATGAGTGACAAAATGTTGTCCGAAAAATAAAAAGAAACCCAAGAAAGAAAAAAATGCATGAAAAACGAGTAAGAGTTTGGAGCCTTTTTAGTGATTTGATTCGTTTATTCTTACCCTCACAAAGGCATTAAAATGTGCGTTTACGCTACGGAAAGAACGTAAAACAGCAACGGAATTCATTCTATCAAAATTGTCATCCAATGAAATGTGTTTTCTGTAACTTCAAACAATATACCTTGAATGGTTAAGATATTTACAATACGTGCCTTAACATATCAAACACAGTCCTAAGACCTGAGTGTTGCACTATGCACTCTTATATCATGTTAATAATGCGAACTATAATGCTAATGAAATGCGTAACCATGATGTATTAGCTTATATTTTATCCCTCTACAGACATAAAACTGTGACAAAAACTGAAAAATATTAAGGCAGTTGCAAGTTAAGGTAGTGGAACATTAATAGTTTCACAACAATTTTGAATTAATAAACTTTCACAATGTTGACCGAGGCTTCCTAATGAAAATCATTAGGAAACCTCGGTTAACCCTTTCCTGTTTTACAAAAGTTTGGACCTGTCCAAATTCAAAGGTTTTGCAGACGAAAATTAAAAGTGGATATAATTTGAAAAATAACCATTCAGTAGGGTAGAAAATAGTGTGGAAAAAGAAGAAATTGCTTGTCAGAAGCAATTTCTTCTTTTTTCACAATGTTTTCTCAATTATAAAATCACAGGCACGTAAAAAGCAGGGATTAAACAGCAAAGGGTTAACACTGATAAAGTTCATTACTACCGAAACATTGCGGAACTATTACGGATCCTACACTATAAAGAGAACGTGGAAGGAAGGAATTCAGTTTTTTTTAACAAAACACCGCAATTTGCCCTGTGTTGTGTGTATCCGTTTGAATCAAATGGGTACCCACATAATACTTGTATTGATTCCATCTAGATCTGTGCATTCTGATTGGCTGAAAAGATGTTTCGTTTTTGCATGAAAACAATTTTGAGTAATCAGCAATTGTGTAGGTTTGCGCACAAAGTTGTCCGATAAGAAATCAATCTCATTATTAAACCATTGTACGTTTGCTTCATGATATTAAATAATAATATATGGAGGAATTATTCTTTGAATTTATAAATGCATGAACCCTAATTTTAGTAAATTTTCGTATTCATACAAAACGATAAGGTTTTTTTTTCTTACCTCCATTAAATAATCAAATTATCGCTTAACGCTTTAATGGTGATTTTAGAGTAGCCTCATATTCTCTTGAATACACGTTTTACTAGAACAGAACAGAACAGAAGTCGGAGACTCGGAGTAATGATAAGTAATTTTACCAAATATCCAAAATATGGCCAAACAGTCAGATAAAAAATTAAGGGTGTTAAAACACTTACTGTAAAATACCAGTTACTATATTTTTTCCCTAATTCCCAAAATTGTATTTTACAGATTTTAATTTTGTAAGCGTGCATCTCACTAAAAAAAGAAAACGGTTTAATGTAAAACGGTGCATATATTTTATCAAAGTAAGCAAAAGCTAATAAAGGCTTACATTATAATGTTATTACACTTTCTGACATTTAATATAGATTTAGTAACCCTAATCCAAAAATGTTATCGTTTCATCACACAATTGCAATTGAAAACGACTGAATAAAACTGATAGAAATCTTTGTTAATAAGCTTTCGTAATGTATGAATAACGTGGATATTAAAATGGTTGCTGTTATGCAAAAAGGGGCCGTTAAGCCCCGTGTTCATGGTAGAAAAGGCTCTCGCGAGTGCTCTATGAATTATACCCGGCGTTGCTTGAATTGTTTCTACTGCGAGTTTAAAGATGAAAGCGCTCGAGGGCGATTATTATCCCGATCGGAGGGTAGGATTGCAGTTAAATACTTTTAATATAAGCGAAATGTCGGATGAACAACACACCAATTTAGGTTGCCCTATAAATCGATTTGTGAAAAATAGTTGAAATTGCATAAAAATACGTATAAAGGTACTTTCCAAAAGTTTTGTCCTTAACATTTAATATTTGAAATCGAGATAAAGTCCTTCCACGGGTCAGCACAAAACTATTGTAAGTGCCTATGAATTTTTAATTCACAGGCACTTACAAAAGCTCAGCACAGACACCTTTCTTCATATTGGTTTCATTGGAAACATGATTTATAAAATAGATGTAACAGAAAGAAAATGCTAAGAGCTAAAAGAAATTGAGTTTTGAATCATGTAGCATTCGCAGAAAGAACGGAGTCGATATACTTCACTCTATCTTGAGGGTGCCTTATTTTTGCTTGCCGGGTCATTATTTTTTTAAAGTATGTTAAGGTTAACCGGTTGAAAGTTACATATTTGAAAATAATTACTGCTGATTGTATCTAGTCAAACGGCGATCTACCTGTCTCAGTCAAGATTGTTTTTTCTCAAAGGCTAATCCTTTGTTCATTAAAAACAAATAATGGTAATACCAACTTTCGCTTTGTCTAGAATCTTTCCTTTTTTAAACAAGGCTTCTTTAATTTTAGAAAATACCCGGAGGAAACATGTTCGTTTATCTAGAATTTCTTCTTTGTTACGAAATTAAGCTCGCACTTTGACCAAAAGATACGTTGATATTTTTTCTATTAGTTTTTCCCATATGGTGACTATATTTTAGCCGAAATTCCAGGTTGGTCGGACCCCCCCCCCCCCCCCCCCCCCCCCACGCTGCCGGAGGGTTTCAGGATTTCATTTTCCAAAAGCTGACATCCTATCATTAACCTTACACATTGGCTCGATTGCATATCAGAAAAGAGTTAAACTAAATGTTAAATCCCCGCGTCAGGCTAAAAAATAGTCCAACGTTCAAGATGCTAAAATGATTTCGAATGTTTAGAAATTTAACCCCGCTTTGCACCTGCATCCAGGTGCAAAGCCGGGTAAATTTTTCAAACGTTTGAAAGCGCTGATGTATCTTTTAATGTAAAATTGATATTGTGTTATGCAATCGGGCCAAAGAAATTATCCAAATCAAAATGTAACGATTTAGCCTATTTTTTTCTAACGATGACAACACCAAAAGAATTTATATATTAAAAATTTTTCAGTTCATATTTTTTTTTATCAACTTAAATAAAAGAAAAACCCCAATCTTGTTTAAATATCGATTAAAATTTGAACGCTAGAGACATCAATAGTTGCGCATCAAAATTTGCATGTCAAAGGACTATTATGCCATACAACCAAAATAAGGTTATTTTAGCTTTAATCATACTCTGAGTCATATAGCCAAGGCTTGAATAAAATGCTGACGCGATATTTTCTAAAATCTAACAAAATTGAATTTTCTTCCGATGGAAGCTTTTGGAAGTGTTAATCGGCGACTAAAACCTCGTAGCTACTACTGCTATCAGATATCCGGTCTGGGATTGCTTAAGGAAAGTCCAGAGCTACTAACCTCATGAAATTGACATTCATCTCGAACAAAATTATTTAAGATCATTCATTCATTCATTCATTCATTCATTCATTCATTCATTCATTCATTCATTCATTCATTCATTCATTCATTCATTCATTCATTCATTCATTCATTCATTCATTCATTCATTCATTCATTCATTCATTCATTCATTCATTCATTCATTCATTCATTCAATCAATCATTCATTCATTCATTCATTCATTCATTCATTAAAACACTCAAATCACAAAAAAAAAAAAAACGCTCCGAAATCGTTAAAAATAATTCGAAATCGATTAAAATAACCAACTTTCATTAATTAATATTAATTAATTAATTCATTAATTAATTCGTTCCATTCATTCATTCATGCATTCATTCATTCATTCATTCATTCATTCATTAATTAAAACACTCAAATCTCAAAAAAACGCCCCAAAATCGTTAAAAACAATTCGAAATCGATTAAAATGATCAACTTTTTTGTAAACATTTCAATTTACTCAACGACTTTATTTGGCTAGTGTGGATTTTAAAGCATCGGATTGGTTCATGAAGACACACAAATTAAGTCGATTATTTTAAAGGTACAAGTATGTTGTATATACATGTAGTGTTAAATTCGTCCAAGTTGAACGATTTTAACGGTATTAGATTATCTCCCCTATATTTCATACAAAACTCGCTCTACACACTCACTCAATATCATTTCAAATTCATTCCAAAATCTTTCAACTTGTCATGCACACGGTGCTTCTAACTATTGAAAGAAAGAATCAACCGCATAGTTTCGTCTTCAACAGCCTGAAAATGTTCAATTTCTTTGATGACAAATATATTGTTACGTGCCAATGTAACAAGAACAAAGAAGCCAGCAACAAACTTTACAATTAACAATATTTATTGACAATAATTACAGAATTATTGACAACATGAAATTAATACAAAAACAAATTACAATACCTTGAATGTTTAATCCTTAAGTTTTTAATTTTAGATCCAATTTATTTAAGTTCCTGGTCCACAAATAATAAGTCCAATTATATCCGAATTTAAAATTAAACACGCTTTTAAACACTCTTTTAAGATAACGAGAAATCCCCTTTTAGTTTAACACAGTACTACTAAATGAAACCATAAGTCTAAAACAAGTGAACCAAGAATGCTGTGGGAACCCCTTTATATAATACTATAGAACAATCTGGAATAGCATAGAACATAAGAATACTCTAGAGTCTGAATCACTTTCTAAAAGGCCTTTCTAGAAAGATCTAAAATCTTCTACATACATTTACATTGGAAAATTCCCAGACTAATTCTAAAAATAGACACGGTAAATACCATTAGGTTTATTTATAGTTTATATATAACAATATTTTCAAACAAAGTAGAATAAATCTTTGATATCGCACATACAAAATCAATATCTTTAATGATATTGTATCCGCATGAAAAAGATATAGAGGATAATCGTTTGTTTCAATGTAAGATCGATTTATATTTCATTGAGTGAACAACAAAAGCTTTTTTTTCACGAGTGGCGGAGCCACGAGTGAATATATGGCTTTTGTTGTTCACGAAATGAAATATTAATCGATCTTACACGAAAAACAAACGATTTTTCTATTTCTTTAATGCAAAAATGAGACAAAAAGTGAGATTTCTCTGACATATTTTCGTAAAGCTCGTCATTTTGCACGTGTTTGCTATGCAACGTTCATTGTGACGTCACTTATTTCGCCCCGCATTGATGACGTCAGATAGGATGAAATGCACAAAAGCAGGGTATAAGTTTTTGATAATTTCACTGCTTTTGCGGTGAGATTATCAAGTGATAATCTACCGTTATTTCTCGATAAACCACCGAAGAGCATTAAAGAAAATGAATGAAACTCTAAAATTGCCAATACAAGTCAATAATATTGACATTAAATTTGACGACTACAATAATTCATTTTGTCGCTTATACACAATCAATAATATTGTCAACGCCATAGGTTGACAATATAATTGAGCGTGTATGAGCGATTCTAAAGATTGACAATATAATGATTCTATAGTGTTGTCAATAACACCAGAGCCTGTATGTACAACTCATACATGTATTTTTATGTCTAAACATTGCTTTTTCATTAAAAGCTTGACCAAAATCTTCCTCAATCTAGATGTCCCGGGATCGATCCCCGACGGCGACACTCATTTTTTCCGACTATTTGTCTCCCACATTGGGTCGATAATCGTAGACCTATGTGGGATAGCAGCTGAAGGGTCGGAAAGGATGTAAGGGTAGTATTGGTGTTGAACACCGGGAATCCATTGCTAGGTGCTTCAGCCGCCGTGATATAACTTAAAAATGTTTAAAGCGTCGTAAAACCCCATTCAAACAAACAAACAAACAAACAAACAAAATCTTACTTTCCCCTTCCTCCCACAAATAGCACAATGCCTTATATTTTAAGAATATGTTAGAAAGGTTTGAGATATAATAGTGTAAAAAAATTTAGTTGACATTTCCGTTTCAACATTTTGATATTTGAAGAGGGCAGATTGGCTTGTAAATTTACCCTATTTAAAGTTATATTGGACTATTTTACATCATTTGTGGAGAATTCAAGTCGTTTTTAATTTCATTTCAAGTGAATTTTTATCTAAAACTACGATCGCCCTAGATGTTTGAATGGTTTAACAATGTTACCTGTCTGGCGAATATTTAAACAACTTTTTTCTTGTCTTTTTCCATTTTATCTGCGACATAAAACTCGTAACTACAGTTTCGAGAATTTGGATACTCAAAGACGAACCAAATTGGCGTCATTTTAAAAGGGGTCTGATATGAGGTTCGGGATGGCCCTTGATCGTTCGACTGGTTCTTTTATTGAGCTAGGAACATGAATTCAAATTTCAAGAACGATCTTCCCTCTGAATATGCCGCCGTCATAGCGCATTTGGTAGCGCGCGGGACTGTCATTCTAACGATCCCCGACGGCGGCACTAATTCTTTCCGACTATTTGTTTCTCAGCAATGGGTTGATAATCGTAGACCTATGTGAGATAGCAGCTGGAGGCTAGGAAAGGATTTAATGGTAGTACTGTTGTGAGAAATACCAGGAATCCATTGTGAGGGCTCCAGTCGCCGCAATATAACTGAAAGATTGTTGAAATCGGCGTAAAGCAGCCAAACAAATCCTTCTATATATAATCAGTATATTAGAACCATACAACTTGTTGTCATTGATCTAAGATTTTCGGACCAAGTTTTATATTGAGCAATATTTGTGTGCCCTTGAGAGTTAACATAGAAATTGTCATCAAATCTCCTTTCCAGTGTTTTGTTGTGCCTCCGAATTTCGAAAGGAATAATTTCTTCGACCAGAAAAACAATGTGGCTGCTCTTCGTGTATACGGGGCAAAAATTATAATAATAATAATAATAATAGACATTAAATTCAACCAACAGCGAGATAGAAAAGTGTTGTTTTTTTCAATGTTGCCTACTCCTAATCCCTGAATCTCACCCCTATCCCTAACTTACACACATCCGCCCGCTCTCACCCCCACACGCAATCGCTCGCTCATTCACACACTCACCCGCTCGCCCATTCGTTCATTATGGCCCCTACAGAGAAAACACTTAAATTTTTGACGCCTGGCGAAGCTAGACAAGTATACATTGATCACTAATGCCCACAAGAAACACGTTGTGTTCAGGTTAGCTTAAGGTAGTGGACCCGTAATTGTTCCGCAACGTTTCGGGAGTAATAAACTTAAACAGTGTTAACAGAGGTTTCATGATGATTTTCATTAGAAAACCTCGGTCAACATTGTTAAAGATCATAAGTTCCGAAATGTTGCGGACCTAATACGGGTTCACTCCCTTAAAGGAGAAATATCCACCCTTACCAGCCTACCCAGACTAGGGCCAAACCTGCCTGAACAGGTTTATACAGTCGGGGGCATCGTGCAATTGACAAGATGAATCCATCCTCACCAGCCTACCCAGACTAGGACCAAACCTGCCTGAACAGGTTTATACAGTCGGGGGCATCGTGCAATTGACAAGATGAATGGTTTTAGAACGAAATATTAGGAGTGTGTGGAGCGTGTTATGAATGGTGGGAACAAATGGACGAAGTTAGCGATAATTTTTAACTCCCTTTAATAAAATCTGCGTTTTTTTTTTCTTCGCGGCCAACTCAGACATCAACCATCAACACCAGGCAATAAGACCGAACACTTACCTATACTATTTGATTAAAATATTGTTAATTTTGAACGAGCTCGAAGCGTTTTTTATTTTAACTATTTCGGAGCGGTTCTGAGTGATTGGAGTGTGTATTTGGAATCAACAAATGAAGCACTGAGCAAGTGGTTTGGAATGTTTTTGAACGAGATGAGTGTCAATTTCACGACGAGATTAACTGTAATTTCGAGGAAAATATTTCGAGGAAAGAATTTTTTTTTTGTTTGAATGGAGTTTTACACCGCTTTCAGTAATGTTTCAATTATATCGCGGCGGCTTGAGCACCTAATAATGGTTTCCTGGTCTTTCTCTCAACAGTACTACCATCACATCATTTTCAAGCCTCCAGCTGCTACCTCACATAGGTCTACGATTATCAAGCCATTGGTGAGAGACAAATAGTCGGAAAGAATGAGTGCCGTCGTCGGGGATCGAGCACGGGACCTCCAGATTGATAGTCCGACGCGCTTCCAACTGCGCTATGACGGCCGCTCGAGCAAGGAATGGACAAGTGAGACTATTTCCTTCCCAAGTGGGAACCAATTGTAAAAAGTTAGTTGAGATCCCTCCGTATCAATTTTCATCAATTTGCTTTGTCCGAAACACAACATAAATCTAACAATCTAATTTTCTAAGAACTATAGAAATGGATTTGATTGCAATTTATTCTTTCAAAGCTTAAATGGCAAGGGTTTTGATAAATGTTAAGTCATGGTTGCAACGTAGAAATACAATCCTCTAAAATAAATGTTACATTTTATAGCTTTTGAACAGGAGTAAAGAAATTTTATGATTTCATTTACAAATATAATCTTACTTGTACAACAAAACTTGTGTTAAGGGACCACTTAGGGGACTACCAAAAAGCGGTTGCATTTGAGAATGGTCGCTTTATACGTTTTTTCGTGATAGGTAAGTCGTTTTCATAGCATTAGTCGCATAAGTCTTATTAATTTCTATGATGTACGAACCCAGCAGAATTGTCTCATTGAGACGATTCTAATGAGTTCTAACAACATAAGATTCAATAATAAACATTTCTGAGTAAGAAATGTCCACTTTTTAGAAATTTTGCTTACGGTGAATGGACTTTTCATTATGGTCGTTTAATAAAATCGGTCGCTTAATAGAAGTGTTGGCTCGAGCAAAATCGTATGTATAATGAAATGAATATTTCATAATAGGGAGAAATTATCTTAACTTGAATTTGAATCTGTTGTATATCCGCATCAATAGTTTGAAAAGTGTTCTAGCGATACAAAGCAAAACCGACAAGTTTTTCTTTCTTTCTTTCTTTCTTTCTTTCTTTCTTTCTTTCTTTCTTTCTTTCTTTCTTTCTTTCTTTCTTTCTTTCTTTCTTTCTTTCTTTCTTTCTTTCTTTCATTTATTAATTCACTCACTCACTCATTCCATCATTCTCTCGTTCATTTTCATTCATTCATTCATTCATTCATTCATCCATTCATTCTCTCGTCCTTTCATTCATTCATTCTTTCATTCATTCATTCTTTCAACAATCATTCAGGTAAAAAAAAGCAATCAATCAATCAATCTATCACTCGATGTACCAATCAACCAGTGAAGAAACTTAACTTATATACACTTTATGTATAAAGGGATTGCCAATATTACTTTCCCATGTCGATCATAATTTAATGATATATTTACATTAAACAGTAATAAAGTCTGTTTGAAAGAAAATTTGGTTATAAATGAATATCGGGCGCTATTCATTTCCCGTTAATCCGTATGGGGCTAATACTTTTAATTACAATCAAATTATTACATTAACATAACACACAGAATTGGTGGATTTACGTTAATATATCATATTTTTTTAAGTTTTAAAGACCTACCCGATTTTGGTGAAATTCTGTTAATAAGTTCTTGAATTAACACTCATTTCTCTGAAGAACATTTTAAATTTCCCACTCAACGCTCATTTATAGCGTTTGTACTTCTCATTCAAATCGTTCAAAACGCCCCGTAATCGCTCCAAAAGCTTCACATTTTTTTAACAGAGGATTCCAAATATTTGAGGAATTCATTGGCGGACGAAAGTGTCTCGTTGGTCCTTGAGGACACGTTATTCTTTATAAATACATATAAATATCAAAGATGGTTAGTATAATAACATCTATTTTGTCCATTTTGAAGGGGACTTAATAGAAAACCGCTCATTTCGTTAAGAATTAATGGACTGGCCGTTATTATATTAACCATCTTTGATATTTAAAAAAAATCCACAAACTCGCACATCACTCTCACTAGATTCTGTTTTCAATTTATTCTAAATCATTCCTTCGCTGAATGCTTTCTTTCAAATCATATTATATTACATAGTTGTAAAACTAGAAACTTCGACTCAACAATCACTGTAAAAGAGGAGCCACAGTTTGGGAACTCGTAAAATTGACACTGTTAATTACAATATCGCTAATTCCGTCTAAGATGAACAAAATTATTACCCCAGATCAATATATTAAAGCCGCTGTCTTGCGCAGTTGGTAGCGCGTCGGACTGTCAATCTAGAGGTCTCGGGTTCGATCCCCAACGGCGGCACTCATCTTTCCGACTATTTGTCTCTCACTAATTGGTTGATAATCGTAGACCTATGTGAGATAGCAGCTGGAGGCTAGGAAAGGATGTGGTGGTTGTAGTGGTGAGAGAAATACCAGGAAACCATTGTTAGGTGCTCCAACCGCCGCGATATAACTGAAAAAATGTTGGAAGCGGCGTTAAACTCCATTCAATCAATTAAGCAATCAATCAATCAATCAATATATTAAGATAAAATGCAAGTTCCATAAATAGATTTATTTGAATTCACGTATTTATCAGAAGCTTCCGAATTCTAATATAGTCAGTGAAATCATCGAATCTTTGTAGTTGTTGGTCTTTTTTGTGTGATTTTGAAGCGTCTTTAAATGGTTTGAGGGAGTGATTGAAATAAATTAAGTGATTTAGAATGTTTTCATTGGAATGGGTGTCAATTTCACGATCTTTTTGACTGTAGCATGAATCAGCTAACTCTACGATTGTTTTACAACCTGATCACGAATCATTACAGGGACGTTTGTGTATAATTTATGGTTCTCGGTGTACACTTGAAATGGTACATACCTACATAGTGATACATTAATGTAATTTCGCCTATAAATGTTTGAATAAATGTATCGTTTTCTGGTCATTTGGTCATTATTTTGACCGGAAAAGTTTCGATCAACATGTCCTGACCACCACTAGACATCCTGTCTGGACAGTCCGAGGGGTCAGTGCAACTCTATTGTAAGTGCCTATATATTCATAGGCACTTACAATAGCGCTGCGCTGACCTCTCGATTTGAATTGACCTGACACCAATTTGTCTGTAGTGTTATTTGATATCATTGCTTTTGTTATGTGTGTGAAGCTGGCACTTCAATCGTCAATCGACATACAGGTCTACGTTGAATGTAGAGCTGAAGAGACCACTCCATCTCTACATTCGCAGAACAAAATGTAGACCTAAGAAAGTCTCTTTGAGCACTTCAGTCGACATTCAGGTCTAAATTCAAACTCTTTCAATGTAGAGCTATTCCATCGACATTCAGGTCTACATTCAAATTTTCAAATGTAGAGCTACGCAATCGACATTCAGGTCTACATTCAATTTTCTCAATGTAGAGCTACACAATCGACATTCAGGTCTACATTCAAACTTTTTCAATGTAGAGCTATTCAATCGACATTCAGGTCTATATTCAAACTTTTTCAATGTAGAGCTATTCAATCGACATTCAGGTCTACATTCATTTTTTTCAATGTAGAGCTATTCCATCAACATTCAGGTCTACATTCAAACTTTTTCAATGTAATGCTATTCAATCGACATTCAGGTCTTCATTCAAATTTTTTTCAATGTAGAGCTGCTCCATCGACATTCAGGTCTAGATTCAAACTTTTTTTAATGTAGAGCTATTCAATCGATATTCAGGTCTACATTCAAACTTGTTCAATGTAGAGCTATTCAATCGTCATTCAGGTCTACATTCAAACTTTATCAATGTTAAACTATACATTCGATATTGAGGTCTTCATTTAATTTTCTCAATGTAGAGCTACGAAATCGACATTCAGGTCTACATTCAAACTTTTTTCAATGTAGAGCTATTCAATCGACATTCAGGTCTACATTCAAACTTTTTTCAATGTAGAGCTATTCAATCGACATTTAGGTCTACATTCAAACTTTTACAATGTAGAGCTATTCCATCAACATTCAGGTCTACATTCAAATTTTTCATTGTAGAGCTACGCAATCGACATTCAGGTCTACATTCAAACTTCTTCAATGTAGAGCTATTCCATCGACATTCAGGTCTACATTCAATTTTTTCAATGTAGATCTACGCAATCGACATTCAGGTACCCATTCAATTTTCTCAATGTAGAGCTACACAATCAACATTCAGGTCTACATTTAAACTTTTTTAAATGTAGAGCTATTCCATCGACATTCAGGTCTACATTCATTTTTTTAATGTAGAGCTATTCCATCGACATTCAGGTCTACATTCAAATTTTTTCAATGTAGAGCTATTCCATCGACATTCAGGTCTACATTCAAATTTTTTTAAATATAGAGCTATTCAATCGATATTCAGGTCTACATTCAAACTTCTTCAATGTAGAGCTATTCCATCGACATTCAGGTCTACATTCAATTTTTTCAATGTAGATCTACGCAATCGACATTCAGGTACCCATTCAATTTTCTCAATGTAGAGCTACGCAATCAACATTCAGGTCTACATTTAAACTTTTCTAAATGTAGAGCTATTCCATCGACATTCAGGTCTACATTCATTTTTTTTAATGTAGAGCTATTCCATCGACATTCAGGTCTACATTCAATTTTTTTCAATGTAGAGCTATTCAATCGACATTCAGCTCTACATTCAATTTTTTTAAATGTAGAGCTATTCAATCGATATTCAGGTCTACATTCAAACTTTTTTAAATGTAGAGCTATTCAATCGATATTCAGGTCTACATTCAAACTTTTTTAAATGTAGAGCTATTCAATCGTCATTCATGTCTACATTGAAAATTTTTTCAATGAAGAACTTAACAATCGATATTCAGGTCAACATTGAATTTTCTCAATGTAGAGCTACGCAATTAACATTCAGGTCTTCATTCAAACTTTTTCAATGAAGAGCTATTCCATCGTCATTCAGGTCTACATTCAAACTTTTTCAATGTAGAGCTACGCAATCGACATTCAGGTCTACATTCAAATTTTTTTAAATGTAGAGCTTCACAATCGACATTCAGGTCTACATTCAAATTTTTTCAATGTAGAGCTATTCAATCGACATTCAGGTCTACATTCAAATTTTCCAATGTAGTGCTACGCAATCGACATTCAGGTCTACATTCAATTTTTACCATGTAGAGCTACACAATCGACATTCAGGTCTACATTCAAACTTTTTTAATGTAGAGCTATTCAATCGACATTCAGATCAACATTCAAACTTTTTCAATGTAGAGCTATTCCATCGACATTCAGGTCTACATTCATTTTTTTTTTCAATGTAGAGCTATTCAATCGATATTCAGGTCTACATTCAAACTTTTTCAATGAAGAGATATTCAATCGACATTTAGGTTTACATTCAAACTTTATCAATGTTGAACTATACAATCGATATTCAGGTCTACATTCAAATTTTCCAATGTAGAGCTATGCAATCGACATTCAAGTCTACATTCAAACTTTTTCTTTGTAGAGCTATTCCATCAACATTCAGGTCTACATTAATACTTTCCAATGTAGAGCTACGCAATCGACATTCAGGTCTACATTCAAATTTCCAAATGTAGAGCTACGCAATCGACATTCAGATCTACATTCAAACTTTTCCAATGTAGAGCTATTCCATCGACATTCAGGTCTACATTCATTTTTTTCGATGTAGAGCTATTCCATCGACATTCAGGTCTACATTCAATTTTTTTCAATGTAACGCCATTCAATCGTCATTCAGGTCTACATTCAAACTTTATCAATGTTGAACTATGCAATCGTTATCTAGGTCTACATTCAAATTTCACAATGTGAGCTACACAATCGATATTTAGATTAACATTCAAACTTAATCAATGTAGAGCTATTCCATCGACATTCAGGTCTACATTCAATTTTTTCAATGTAGTGCTACGCAATCGACATTCAGGTCTACATTCAAAGTTTTTCTATGTAGAGCTATTCCATCGACATTCAGGTCTACATTCAATTTTTTCAATATAGAGCTACGAAATCGATATTCAGGTCTACTTTTTAACTTTTTCAATGTAGAGCTATTCAATCGACATTCAGGTCTACATTCAAATTTTCCAATGTAGAGTTCCGCAATCGACATTCAGGTCTACATTCAATTTTCTCAATGTAGATCTATTCAATCGACATTCAGGTCTACATTCAAACTTTTTAAAATGTAGAGCTTTTCAATCGACATTCAGATCTACATTCAAACTTTTTCCATGTAGAGCTATTCAATCGTCATTCAGGTCTACATTCATTTTTTCAATGTAGAGCAATTCCATCGAAATCAGGTCTACATTCAAACTTTTTCAATGTAGAGCTATTCAATCGACATTCAGGTCTATATTCAATTTTTTTCAATGTAGAGCTATTCCATCGACATTCAGGTCTACATTCAAATTTTCCAATGTAGTGCTACGCAATCGACATTCAGGTCTTCTTTCAATTTTTTATCCCCCGCCGATTTCGGCGAGGGGATATAGTAATGCTCTCCGTCCGTCATTCCGTCATTCTGTCATTCCGTCATTCCGTCCTTCCGAGGTTCCGTCACTAAACTTGTCCGGAGCATATCTTCTAAAGTATAATAGCTATCAACTTGAAACTTTATGGCTGGATAGATCTCATAGAGGAGAAGTGCAGTGCACAAGACCTACAACTCTTGCTTGCATAATTTTGGAGTTATTGCCCTTTGTTATTTTTAAGACTTAGATTTTGATTGGAGCATATCTTCTAAAGTATAATAGCTATCAACTTGAAACTTTATGGGAGGATAGATCTCATGGAGGAGAAGTGCAGTGCTCAAGAACTACAACTCTTGCTTGCATAATTTTGGAGTTATTGCCCTTTGTTATTTTTAAGACTTAGATTTTGTCCGGAGCATATCTCCTAAAGTATAATTGCTATCAACTTGAATTTTTATGGGTGGATAGATCTCATGGAGGAGAAGTGCAGTGCACAAGAACTACAACTCTTGCTTGCATCATTTTGGAGTAATTGCCCTTTGTTATTTTTAAGACTTAGATTGTGTCTGGAGCATATACCCTAAAGTATTAAAGCTATCAACTTGAAACTTTAAGGGAGGATAGATCTCATGGAAGAGAAGTGCAGTGCCAAAGAACTATAACTCTGGCTTGTATAATTTTGGAGTTATTGCCCTTTGTTATTTTAAAGCCTTAGAATTTGTAGGGGCTTAATTTCTTAACGTAGAACCCTTAATCTATTAGGCTTCAGTTTACTATCAAGCTTTCTCGGCGGGGGATGGCCATGTCCAACATGGCTCTTGTTCAGTGTAAACATATACAATCGACATTCAGGTCTACATTCAAACTTTTTCAATGTAGAGCTATTCCATCGACATTCAGATCTACATTCAAACTTTTTCAATGTAGAGCTATTCAATCGATATTCAGGTCTACATTCAAACTTTTTCAATGTAGAGCTATTCAATCGATATTTAGGTCTTCATTCAATATTTATTAATGTTGAACTATACATTCGATATTCAGGTCTACATTCAAATTTCTCAATGTAGAGCTACACAATCGACATTCAGGTCTACATTCAAACTTTTTCAATGTAGAGATATTCAATCGACATTCAGGTCTACATTCAAATTTCTCAATCTAGAGCTACAAAATCGACATTCAGGTCTTCTTTCAATTTTTTCAATGAAGAGCTAAACAATCGACATTCAGGTCTACATTCAAACTTTTTCAATGTAGAGCTATTCATCCGACATTCAGATCAACATTCAAACTTTTTCAATGTAGAGCTATTCCATCGACATTCAGGTCTACATTCAATTTTATTTGAAGTCTAGGTCATCCAAATTCCACTTGATTACTTTTTATTGCACATTACGCCAGGCTTTTCACTATAAAAGGCTCATGTTTTGCATGATTTTAAATCATTATAATTTCAACAATATGTTTCTGCTTATATCAAGATCACTTTTCAAGGTTATTTATCAAGGACAAACTTTTGTAAACTTTGCTATTTTGCTGTGGTATTTGTGATTATAAATAATGCTAGTTGTAAACGAATTTGATTAAAATAATCCTTAAGTGAACCTTTGAAGGATTCCTTCAATGATTTCTGATAGATAAATGGGCAGGGAGGGGGGATGTTATTGGTTGAGTCAATCTTCATACATGTTAAGAGCTTTGAAAATATATCCAGATTATCTTTCCAAAGTTCATAGGATTTTTTCTTGGTGTCAATCCTTTATAACATTCTTCAAAAACAAAGAATCTTGAAAAGATGATAAAGAAGAAAAATACAGTTTGTAGGGGTGAATGGGATTAATTGAAAATATTTTTATATGATTAAATAAGCTTATATCGAGGGCTCGGCGCAAAACAGTTGTAACTCCTTATATGTTTATAGGGAGTTACAACTATTTAGCACTGAGCCCTCGATATGGTGACTGAGATCCGATGTTGTGGCACAAATCCTTCCAGACATATGTCTCCCACCAATGGGTGAAAAATTGTAACCTTTGAGGGGAAAAAAGCCTTGAGGCTTGGACAGGATGTGATATTACTAGGAAGAGAAATACCAGGGATCCAGGATATAGTGCAGCCTATATCAAGCAAGCACTCCCTGATTTTTCATAATAAGCAATATGTATAGTAATTGTCTTGTTCTACACAAGCACATTTCTTGAGCAAGTCCTATTTAGCTCACACAAGAGTAACATACTCAACATGAGCTGTTGTGATCACCTTTTGTCCATTGTGCATCAGCAGTTGTCAATCATTCTTTATACATATTCTCTTCAGTAAATAGTCGGCAGATTTCAACCAAACTTGGCAGTAATATAATGACATTTAAATCATAATCATATTAACCACCGTTAACCATTGGCGGTTTTCAACCATCTTGCAGGTTGTGACCCAGGAACCTCTATAAATAACCTCCCAAACCAGTGACCCAATTGCAACCAAACTTAGTCTGAATGTTCCTTGAATGACCCTTTCAAAAATTGTTTGTTAAACTTTGATTTTTGCAAAAGTATTTAAGTATCAGGATTGGGTCTTATTTTGACTGTAAACACTCAGGAAGACTCCTTCCAAAAGCAATTGTGCAATTTCTTTTTTCTTTTTATTCTTTCCTTTTTTTGGTGGTTACATGTTACTTAAGATTCATGTTGCATTTTTTCAGGTGAGCAATTAAGGGCCATTCTAGCAATCCTGTTGAAAGTCTCCAGGGTACTTACTTTATACAGTTTTGTCTACAGGAATTAAAATGGAAAAAGCTTCTTTGTCTTTTGAAGTAATTTCATGTATGTCAAAAAATTGCTCAGGATTATAAGTGGGTTGATTGTGTTACATTGTGTTGAAGTTTATTATTTGAAAAGAATCAGTAGGATGATATTTCTTTAATTATATGTATGATGTATCAATTTGATATTTAATTTCCTAATTTTGTCACTTGTGATGCTCCATTATGAGAATAAAGAATATGATTTCCTCACATTACTCTTTATTTATCTATTTAAATTGCCCAATTGTTAGCTCTACTGACCTAAGGTCAGAGAAGTTATAGCAATGGTGTGTTTCCCAGCTATCTGTGTGTTCGTCGATTGACTTATCCCAATAGTGTCTACAGTTTTCATCTGAATTGCTTCAAACTTCAATAGAATGATCGTACCAACATAAGTATTTTTCTTTTAAAAGATTGGCTATGAGATGTCCACTAAGAGATGTCATTCCTTAAATAATTTCAAATTATATTTTATTATATCTTAATAGACCTATCATGCTTTAGGCTTTTCAAAAAGTCAGTAGAGTGTCCAGAAGCTCTCTTTTTGTCTTGCCAAAACTAATATTGGCCATAACTTTTGATTGGTTACAGGTGTAGTCTTCATAGTTCACTTGTGCATTGCTAATGACAACTCCCTTTTTGACTTTGATCAAGGTCAGGTGTCAAGGTCATAGTTTAAAATATTAAAACTTTAGAATTGGCCATAATTTTTCAATGGTAAGTGATATAGCCTTCATATTTCAAATGTTAATTACTTGTGACATTTTATCAAAAAAACTGAGGCAAGGATCTCACCTAACGTCAAGGCCAAATTGTCAAGGTCAATAATTTCCATTATAAAAACTCTTAAGTTGACAAAAACTTTTAATTGGAATGAGATAGGGTCTTCATGTTGCACATGTCATTTGATTGTGATAAAACCTATTTTCTGGTACCAAGTTCTTTCAATAGATATCTAAGACAAGGTAAAAGGCAAATAATGTCCATGATAAAACTCTGACCATCAAACAATATGAATTGGTGTAAAGCTACAGTGTCTTCTTTAATGGTAAATAATTTAATTTTAGCTATTTTCAATTTTATAGGATAATCATTTTTTCTGTGTAAGATCGATTTATATTTCATTCAGAAAACAAAATAAGCTATACTTTCATGGAAAGTAAAAATACTTTGTTTTTTTCATGAAATTGAATATTCAATCTTCATAGAAAAACAAACGGTTAAACTGTCTTCTAAAAAAATTAGACAAACTTTAAAAACTTTGGCACAAGTCCCTCATTTTGAATGTGATGGCTATGTAACAGCATAACAACACTTGTTTATTTCTATGCCCTTCCTAGATTATACCATAAAAGATGAAACGAACAAAAGCACTTGAAAATTCACTGTTTGGGCGTAGAGTTTATTAAGTGATTATCTAGCATTATTTTTTGCTCCACTGGCAGAAGGCCACTGGGGCTTTTGTCATCGCGTTGTGTCCGTCATGCGTCCGGTCGTAAACCTTTTATTTGAAAATCTTCTCAGAAAATATTGGATTAATTTCAACCAATCATCACAGGAATGATTCTTGGGTAGCCTCCTTACGGAGTTGTTCAAGAAATTTTGATCCAATGAAAAAAAAAATTGGGCGTGGCTAATTTAAAAAATATGGTAATAAGTGAGTTTTCTCACATTTTTTTATGGCTACCAATTAAATTTCACATGAATGATCTTTAGGTGACCCTTTATCATTCTACAAAAAATATTGTGATCGGATAAAAAATATGTATTTTATGGACGGAGGTCATTTTTCTATATTTTATATAGTGGAAGCTTTCAAAATCATTTTCTCAGAATGTAACTGATGGTTATCAATCAAATTTCACAGCAATGATCATTGAGTGACCCTTTATCAGTCTACCAATAGTTATTGCGCCAGGTTGAAAAATATGTATTTTATGGGCAGAGGTCATTTTCAATAAGTTATATAGTGTAAACTTTGACAATAATTTTCAACATCAGTAGAACCCAATCGATAAGAAAATGTTTAATTCGCCAAAGCATGAGCTTCGTTATACCCTGACACGAGATTTTATATCTGATAAGACCACACTTTTCTAGCATTGTCTGTATTTTTTACCTCGGCCCAAGGTTATAAAAGTTTTCTCAGGCTCAAATTTCACAAAATTTTAAATTAAAAATAATGTATGAAAATAAAAGATAATATTAATAAGTAGTTATTTATAACAACTTATTAATATCGTCTTTTATGTTAATACATTAAAATGAGCAAATCAACAGAATTACGGCTTTAATCTCAAATTGAATTTTGAGCAAAATTAGAAGTAGGAAAAAGTTTAATAACCTCTGGCACTGAACTTATAAACAATTTAAAAAAAAAAGATACTAAAACTCGCTTTATTACTGTTATTATGTGTAATTATTCTGAAATAACTTATGAATCTATTTCCGTTAATTATTTCAGATCTTTTTCTTTTTTGCGACCAATCAAATTAGAAATATGCCCAATAAACATGTCTTTCAATAGGCGCTTGATGTAAGATCTTTGCATTTCCCCAGCAATCTGCCCTGAACTTTTTCTCCAACATCCTGGGAAACATTCAGCAAATGCTATGATAACCTAGATACGAAAGTTGTCATCGTAAACTGTTTTAAATAAGTTTTGACTGTTGATTTAATGAAAACTTAAATAACAAGCAATTATTCTGGGAGTATAACCCGCCACTGACGGATCGTGTTTTTAGCTCCACTAGCGATATTTTCAGAGAGATATTGTCATGGGCGGTGTGTCCGTCGAGCGTCAGTCCGTCCGTCCGTATACTTTTTTTTAGTCATCTTCTCAATGTGCTTAGTTTAACGAAGCTATGAAGAATTGTTCCTTGGGTGACACTCACCTAAAATTGTTACAGAAATTGGGATTTAACCCCAAATATGGGCGTGGCATTTTAACAGTCTGTAAAAACCTTCTCTCAATCATCGGGCTGATTTCAATGAAACTTGGCATGGATGTTCCTGGTGTGACCCTTTACTTAAATTGTCAAAGACATTTTAATTGACCCCCGAAATTGGGCGTCGAAGGGCTGGGCTAATTTTCACGTAAAAAAACTTTAACTTTTGCGTGTCAAATATCATATTATTGAAGAAAATACTATTGTGTTTCTCACACAAGCATAAAATACTAAAATGACCCCATCACCACCAATGTTAATTTTGAAATAAGGAATACCCTTGAATTCCATTTCAATTCGTTGCCTTTTTTCCAGTTGATGTTAATTGTTGATTCTCCTCGATTTATTTTTCTTTAAAAATTCGGCAACTTTCAGATACCACAGAAATGTAGTTTGAATGTAGACCTTAATGTCGATTGAATAGCTATACATTGAAAAAGATTGAATGAAGACCTGAATGTCGATTGAGTAGCCCTACATCGAAAAATTTGAATGTAGACCCGAATGTCAATGGAATAGCTCTACATTGAAAAAGTTTGAATGTGGACCTTAATGTCGATTGAATAGCTCTACATTGAAAAAGTTTGAATGTAGACCTGAATGTCGATGGAATAGCCCTACATTGGAAAATTTAAATGTAGACCTGAATGTCGATGGAATAGCTCTTCATTGAAAAAGTTTGAAAATAGACATGAATATCGATTGAGACATGAATATCGATTGAATAGCCCTACATTTAAAAAAAGTATGAATGTAGACCTGAATGTCGATTGCGCAGCTCTACATCGGAAAATTTGAATGTAGACCTGAATGTCGATTGAATAGCTATACATTGAAAAAGTTTGAATGTAGACCTGAATGTTGATTGTGTAGCTCTACATTGAGAAAATTGAATGTAGACCTGAATGTCCATTGCGAAGCTCTACATTGGAAAATTAAAACGTAGCCTTAATGTCGATTGAATAGCTATACATAGAAAAAGATTGAATGTAGACCTGAATGTCGATTGAGAAGCCCTACATTGAAAAATTTGAATGTAGACCCGAATGTCGATGGATTAGCTCTACATTGAAAAGGTTTGAATGTAGACCTGAATGTCGATTTAATAGCTCTACATTGAAAAAAAAAATGAATGTAGACCTGAATATCGATTGTATAGTACACATTGATAAAGTTTGAATGTAGACCTGAATATTGATTGAATAGCTCTACATTAAAAAGGTTTGAATGTAGACCTGAATGTCGATTGAATAGCCCCAATTTGAAAAAGTTTGAATGTAGACCTGAATGTCGATTGAATAGCTCTACATTTAAAAAGTTTGAATGTAGACCTGAATGTCGATTGTGTAGCTCAACATTGAGAAAATTGAATGTAAACCTGAATGTTAATTGAATAGCTCTACATTGAAAAATTTGAATGTAGACCTGAATGTCGATTGAATAGCTCTTCATTGAAAAAGTTTGAATGCAGACCTGAATGTTGATTGTGTAGCTCTACATTGAGAAAATTGAATGTAGACCTGAATGTCCATTTCGAAGCTCTACATTGGAAAAATAAAACGTAGCCTTAATGTCTATTGAATAGCTATACATTGAAAAAGATTGAATGTAGACCTGAATGTCGATTGAGAAGCCCTACATTGAAAAATTTGAATGTAGACCCGAATGTCGATGGATAAGCTCTACATTGAAAAAATTTGAATGTAGACCTGAATGTAGATTTAATAGCTCTACATTGAAAAAAAATGAATGTAGACCTGAATATCGATTGTATAGTACACATTGAAAAAGTTTGAATGTAGACCTGAATATCGATTGAATAGCTCTACATTAAAAAGGTTTGAATGTAGACCTGAATGTCGATTGAATAGCCCCAATTTGAAAAAGTTTGAATGTAGACCTGAATGTCGATTGAATAGCTCTACATTTAAAAAGTTTGAATGTAGACCTGAATGTCGATTGTGTAGCTCAACATAGAGAAATTAAATGTAGGTTTTGAATGTTGATTGCGTAGCACTACATTGGAAAGTTTAAATGTAAACCTGAATGTTAATTGAATAGCTCTACATTGAAAAAGTTTGAATGTAGACCTGAATGTCGATTGTGTAACTCGTCATTGAGAAAATTGAATGTAGACCTGAATTTCGATTGCGAAGCTCTACATTGGAAAATTAAAATGTAACCTTAATGTCGATTGAATAGCTATACATTGAAAAAGTATGAAGACCTGAATGTCGATTGAGTATCCCTACATCGAAAAATTTGAATGTAGACCCGAATGTCGATGGAATAGCTCTACATTGAAAAAGTTTGAATGAAAAAGACCTGAATGTTGATTGTGTAGCTCTACATTGAGAAAATTGAATGTAGACCTGAATGTCGATTGCGAAGCTCTACATTGGAAAATTAAAACGTAGCCTTAATGTCGATTGAATAGCTATACATTGAAAAAGTTTGAATGTAGACCTGAATGTCGATTGAGAAGCCCTACATTGAAAAATTTGAATGAAGACCCGAATTTCGATGGAATAGCTCTACATTGAAAAAGTTTGAATGTAGACCTGAATGTCGATTAAATAGCTCTACATTGAAAAGTTTGAATGTAGACCTGAATGTCGATGGAATAGCCCTACATTGGAAAATTTAAATGTAGACCTGAATGTCGATGGAAAATCTCTTCATTGAAAAAGTTTAAATATAGGCCTGAATATCGATTGAATAGCTCTACATTTAAAAAAAGTTTGAATGAAGACCTGAATGTCGATTGTGCAGCTCTACATTGAGAAAATTGAATGTAAACCTGAATGTCGATTGCGTAGCTCTACATTGGAAAATTTGAATATAGACCTGAATGTCGATTGCGCAGCTAGAAATTTAAAAAAAAAATAAATGTAGACCTGAATGTCGATGGAATAACTCTACATTGAAAAAGTTTGAATGTAGATCTGAATGAGGATTGAATAACTCTACATTTAAAAAAGTTTGAATGTAGACCTGAATGTCGATTGTGTAGCTCTACATTGAGAAAATGAAATGTAGACCTGAATGTCGATTGCGTAGCTCTACATTGGAAAATTTGAATGTAGACCTGCCTGTCGATTGAATAACTCTACATTGAAAAAGTTTGATGTAGACCTGAATGTCGATTGCGTAGCTCGACATTGAAAAAAATTAATGTAGACCTGAATGTCGATTGCGAAGCTCTACATTGGAAATTTTAAACGGAGCCTTAATGTCGATTGAATAGCTATACATTGAAAAAGTTTGAATGTAGACCTGAATGTCGATTGAGTAGCCCTACATTGAACAATTTGAATGTAGACCCGAATGTCGATGGAATAGCTCTACATTGAAAAAGTTTGAATACAGACCTGAATGTCGATTGCGTAGTTCGACATTGAAAAAATTTAATGTAGACCTGAATGTCGATGGAATAACTCTACATTGAAAAGGTTTGAATGTAGATCTGAATGACGATTGAATTACTCTACATTTAAAAAAGTTTGAATCTAGACCTGAATGTCGATTGTGTAGCTCTACATTGAGAAAATTAAATGTAGACCCGACTGTCGATTGTGTAGCTCTACATCGGAAAAATTTGAATGTAGACCTGAATGTTGATTAAATAGCTCTACATTGAAAAAGTTTGAATGTAGACCTGAATGTCGATTGTGTAGCTCTTCATTGAAAAAAAATTGAATATAGACCTGAATGTCGATTGCGAAGCTCTACATTGGAAAATTAAAACGGAGCCTTAATATCGATTGAATAGCTCTACATTTAAAAAAATTTGAATGAAGACCTGAATGTCGATTGTGCAGCTCTACATTGAGAAAATTGAATGTAAACCTGAATGTCGATTGCGTAGCTCTACATTGGAAAATTTGAATATAGACCTGAATGTCGATTGCACAGCTAGAAATTTAAAAAAAAAATAATGTAGACCTGAATGTCGATGGAATAACTCTTCATTGAAAAAGTTTGAATGTAGATCTGAATGAGGATTGAATAACTCTACATTTAAAAAAGTTTGAATGTAGACCTGAATGTCGATTGTGTAGCTCTACATTGAGAAAATGAAATGTAGACCTGAATGTCGATTGCGTAGCTCTACATTGGAAAATTTGAATGTAGACCTGACTGTCGATTGAATAGCTCTACATTGAAAAAGTTTGAATGTAGACCTGAATGTCGATTGAGTAGCTCGACATTGAAAAAATTTAATGTAGACCTGAATGTCGATTGCGAAGCTCTACATCGGAAAGTATTAATGTAGACCTGAATGTTGATTAAATAGCTCTACATTGAAAAAGTTTGAATGTAGACCTGAATGTCGATTGTGTAGCTCTTCATTGAAAAAAAAATGAATGTAGACCTGAATGTCGATTGCAAAGCTCTACATTGGAAAATTAAAACGGAGCCTTAATGTCGATTGAATAGCTCTACATTGAAAAAGTTTAAATGTAGACCTGAATGTCGATTGAGTAGCCCTACATTAAACAATTTGAATGTAGACCCGAATGTCGATGGAATAGCTCTACATTGAAAAAATTTGAATGTAGACCTTAATGTCGATTGAGTAGCCCTACATTGAAAAATTTGAATGTAGACCTGAATGTTGATGGAAAAGCTCTACATTGAAAAAGTTGGAATGTAGACCTGAATGACGATGGAATAGCCCTACGTTGGAAAATTTAAATGTAGACCTGAATGTCGATGGAATAGCTCTTCATTGAAAAAGTTTGAAAATAGACATGAATATCGATTGAATAGCTCTACATTTAAAAAAGTTTGAATGTAGACCTGAGTGTCGATTGTGTAGCTCTACATTGAGAAAATTGAATGTAGTCCTGAAAGTCAATTGCGTAGCTCTACATCGGAAAATTTGAATGTAGACCTGAATGTCGATTGAATAGCTCTTCATTGAAAAAGTATGAATGTAGACCTGAATGTTGATTGTGTAGCTTTACATTGAAAAAGTTTGAATGTAGACCTGAATGTCGATTGAATAGCTCTACATTGAAAAGTTTGAATGTAGACCTGAATGTCGATGGAATAGCCCTACATTGGAAAATTTAAATGTAGACCTGAATGTCGATGGAAAATCTCTTCATTGAAAAAGTTTGAATATAGGCCTGAATATCGATTGAATAGCTCTACATTTAAAAAAGTTTGAATGTTGACCTGAATGTCGATTGTGCACCTCTACATTGAGAAAATTGAATGTAAAACTGAATGTGGATTTCGTAGCTCTTCATTGGAAAATTTGAATATAGACCTGAATGTCGACTGCGCAGCTGGAAATTTGAAAAAAATTCAATGTAGACCTGAATGTCGATGGAATCACTCTACATTGAGAAAATGAAATGTAGACCTGAATGTCGATTGCGTAGCTCTACATAGGAAAATTTGAATGTAGACCTGACTTTCGATTGAATAGCTCTACATTGAAAAAGTTTGAATGTAGACCTGAATGTCGATTGCGTAGTTCGACATTGAAAAAAATTAATGTAGACCTGAATGTCGATGGAATAACTCTACATTGAAAAGGTTTGAATGTAGATCTGAATGACGATTGAATTACTCTACATTTAAAAAAGTTTGAATCTAGACCTGAATGTCGATTGTGTAGCTCTACATTGAGAAAATTAAATGTAGACCCGAATGTCGATTGCGTAGCTCTACATCGGAAAAATTTGAATGTTGATTAAATAGCTCTACATTGAAAAAGTTTGAATGTAGACCTGAATGTCGATTGTGTAGCTCTTCATTGAAAATAAATTGAATGTAGACCTGAATGTCGATTGCGAAGCTCTACATTGGAAAATTAAAACAGAGCCTTAATGTCGATTGAATAGCTATACATTGAAAAAGTTTGAATGTAGACCTGAATGTCGATTGAGTAGTCCTACATTAAACAATTTGAATGTAGACCCGAATGTCGATGGAATAGCTCTACATTGAAAAAGTTTGAATGTAGACCTTAATGTCGATTGAGTACAGTACGGAACATCGGGAATTTGACAATCCGATTGGGACGTTATTGAACGCTGAGCGGTGATTGAACGTTTATGAATGATCGTGATTGCCCGCTGAACGCTTTTTCTTCTGATTGGATTGAACGCTTTCTATTTTAAATCCGACCGTTCAATCAAATTGAACGCTGCGTTCAATCATTCAATTAAAACATAAATAACGAAAGAAATTAAACGAAATCTGAAATTTATAATTTTCCTAGCATTTTTTTTTTTTTCAATTCATCCCCAGGGGTCCACAGCAAATTACCTATCATCATTTTGTTTTGATTATTTCCCTTGAATAAAAAGCCGCCATTTACACACGCAACTGAACTCTAATTAACAAAAAAACTTTTTGGGAAATTCTTATATTTCCAGATTTTAATCTTGAAAACCATTGGCTGGAGTTTGAATAAGCTTCGTTAAGACTGGACATTGATCTTATTTAAGAATAGTAGGATCGCCAAAGAAATCGACAGTTGAATATGATGTCAATTTTTCGGACCTCGAACCTTTCGACCTGTCGAGTTCACTGCATACCAGACAGAAATTGCATGGTCATTAAGCCTACTAGATGCCGTTGACTAGTCGGGTCGCCAACGATAGTGGCTGATTCCAAATTGAAGTAAACAGGTCAGAAAAGAATATAAAACTTTGTGTCTGTGATGTAAAAAAAGGTGACCTGAGCCAACCAGATGATTAGACCTAGCCCGGCCAATCCACTGGGCATTGCATCAAATGAATGAATTAGATGTCAACTTATCAGAAATTTGTCACCAACTTCATCAACTATTCTACATTAAGTCACCAGTGATGCCTCACCAAAGCAAACAGAGTGTTTATGTGACAGTAGCTTAAGCAAAAGAGGAAGATACACTTTCTATCTGTCGATATATTTGTCACTATTTATCTATCGCATTACAGTCAATAGTTCAAAAATTAAAGTAAAATGCATGTATATAACCAACGTTTGAAATAAAATAAGGCCCGGTTTGACCATATTGGGGCCTGTTGGACCGTGGGGCTGGTTTGACGAGGAGCGGGTTTGACTGGTTCCCTATCTATCTACTGCCTATTTCTCCTTTCGGGTATTACTGGCAAGTGTGTGTCTGTGCTGAATGAAAACTGTTAGTCATTGGTTAGGGTGCCAGATACATTTATTTCAGATTGTGAAAAAAAGCTGGGTAAACTGGGGCTGGCTACTAAGTGCCCATTTATTAACACACCTTGGTGACATTGGGGCTTGAACCACTAACTTCCAGGTCAAGAATCAAGTACCTTTACCACAATGACACTGAGTGAGATACACTGTTTTATCCAAAGTGAATGCTAGAATTAGTTCTAGTTATAATTTCTCACATAATTTACCTCAAATATTTTACATCTCGACAAAAAGTGGTCAATCTATGCTGTTTGTGACACATAATATTTCATAATGTTAACCTAGTTATCAAATGAAATCATTAGGAAACCTCGGTTGTTAAAGTTCATGCCTCCTGAAATGTTACGGAACTTTTACGGGTCCACTACCTTAATAGGGTTCCTTGTGTAAAGTCTGAGCAGAATCACAATAAAATGGCATCACCGAAAAGTCTGAGCGATGTTTCGAGTATTTTGTAATGGCCGAGGGTTCCGGATCTGGTGAATATTGAAACAGAATCAACCGAGTGGAGCCTAATGATGTCTAGGAAATGTTTACATTTTTGCCCCTTATGAAAGATGTCTGATGCTGTTTTACGACTAAAGATGGAACCGTAAATACATTTTAAGAGCAAATTATCCACTATCTTCGATTTAAAACATTAACTGGGGAAAACCTTGTTTGGGTGGGGAAATTCGTTTGGGAGCGGAAAAGGTCCATTTTGGGGGAAAAAATCGCCAAGGGGAAGGGTCCGATATTCAGCCCCAGTTTCTCAGTAAAAAAACACCTGCAAATGATAATCATTGGGAAACCTCGGTTAACATTGTTAAAATTCATTGCTTTGAGGGATGTGAAACTATTACTTGTCCACTACCTTTAAACCAATACTGATCTGGCAAAATATTGATCCCTGTTGGACTGTGCACTCTGCATTGACTGAGCAAGATGGTAACATTTTTAGTAGATTTCTAAATACAGAATAGCCATATTACTTTTCTTTAAAAATTGAATTTCAATTGACCTTAGGTGCGTTTTTATGCCCCCGATAGGGAGGCATCATAAATTTGACTTGTCCGTCCGTCCGTCTGTCTGTCCGTCCGTCCGTCTGTCCGTCCGTCCGTCATTAGTCCAAAAACTTTAACATTGGCCATAACTTCCTTATTACTTAACATATTCGCATCATACTTTACCACAACATTCCTTGGTACATTACCTTTCTGTAGGCACATACTTTGGTGACCTTGACCCCTGGATGACCTTGACCTTCAACATAGATTGGCCATAATTTAAAATCAAAGCGGTGTCGGGGGCATTGTCATCTTACAGTGACAGCTCTTGTTTAGGATGAAGAATTTTATTATTTATCTTTATTTTTTAATCAGGATATCTCGGACTGCTATGTAGAATTTCAACTGAATTGCTCGGGATATTCCAATTAAAAATCTTAAGATATCTTCAAAATCTTAATCTATAAAACGCACCTCTGTGCTTGATCATTATTGTTTTATCAAATGTGAATTCTTTCAACTATTGATTGAATTTATCATTGGACAAAAACAAAATTAACAGCTTTAATTGTACTTAGCTACTGTTGTTTCACCCTGAAATTGAATTTTATCTTCAACAAATTAATCAAATGAAAAAGTTTGAGTTTAGTTTAAACTCTGAAACTTCACTTCCTGCTATTCACAATTTGACTTTATAGTAGGGTAGAATGACTCACTGATATGGAAAGGAAGGTGCTACTTAAGAGATTAAAGAATCAGATAGACAGTTATTAAAAACAGTTTATGTATTAATTGAACAGGTCATATTCAGATTTTTTTAGGGATTTTTGTTTGGTATATCTTGTTTTATAATTAAATAAA
This sequence comes from Fragum whitleyi, assembly GCA_948146395.1. NCBI lineage: Eukaryota > Metazoa > Mollusca > Bivalvia > Cardiida > Cardiidae > Fragum > Fragum whitleyi. Next base: position 58,996,613 of record OX411552.1, read on the forward strand.
TGTAATTAAACTCTATTATGCATTTTGTAAATATTTGGTCCAATAAAATGTTCAAATCCTTTTGTTTTGAACATTTCTACAATAAGAAATACATGTGCTGATCCAGAATTTTTAGTGAAGTAGTTGCTTAGCCTTGGTTGTCGTCTTGCATGACCTTTGACATTTTGTGATATGTATGATATTCCTAAAGGTATTGAATTGGAACTTGTCTCATATTTTCTCTAACCAAAGAACCAACTCTACTGCAAATATGTATAAATCTAGATGCATATTTTGCAAATTATGCCCCTGTTTTGACATTTTTTTCACCAACAGCAAAGCATAGGCACCCACATGTGATGCTTTTGTTTTCCATGAGAGCACCACAAACATAGTTGTCTATTAATCAATTTATCAGTTGGTGAGCAAAACGTTTTAGCTTAACCTCAAATTAGGTATCATTTTGGTCACCCACTGATAATATATTTGTATAAATGTATTTCAATGTAATCTTTTTGTCCTGATATCCCCCCACTGGATCCGCACATGGGAAAATAGCTCATCAATGCCAAAGGCCATTTACCCTTCTTATGCTAAGTATAAATCCAGGCTAAATTACACTACCTTTAAGGCAAAGTGCTGAGTGTCTCTGAAAGAAAAATCATCCAACAAATTTTGTTTTGAAAATTTAGTCTCATCACAGTTCCTGGTCAAACAGATGGTGTAGACTAAGATCAGACTGCACATATGATCAGGATGATCCTTGTGTATATCTCCTGCCAAAATGGGAATTTCCAGGTTCAGATTGAATTGGATTAAGGTAGTACACCCGTGATAGATACACAACATTTTGGGAGTAATGAACTGTAACAGTGTTAACTGAGGTTTCCTAATGATTTTAATTATGAAACCTCTGTAAACATTGTGAAAGATCATGAGTTCGGATATGTGGTGGAACTATTAAGGGTCAACTACCTCTATACAAATCATGGCCATATTTAGCATGTGTTGTGACTCAAGAATATGTGAAATATATTGTCATCACAACTATATAGGCAGATGTATTTGGTTAACTGCTGTGGTAGTGTATCCGACACCCATTCATTTGCTCCTAGAGCCACTGTCCTTTCCTACAAGTTGTTCCCCAGAATGGGTTGATATGTTTTGTTTGCATGGGGTTTAATACCACTTTCAATATTAGTGCAGTTATATTATAGTTGGCCAGTGCACAAACTCATATCCTTTCTCACACCAGTAAAACCTCAACATTTCTTGTGAGCCACTAGCTGCTCATCCATCTAAGGCATGCTACATTTTATCGTAAGTAAAATATCATAAGCCGTTGACTCTAGTATAATCAATATTGACGGATGAAAGTTGGCTGAGCCGGGGTTCTAACTCGCTACCCCATGTTTGACAGCCCTGCGTTACTGTTAGGCTTAGCCCCTGTGGATTACCGGTAATAATCATCAACCTATGTGGGATAGCAGCTAGAGGCTAGGAAGGGATCTTATGGTAATGCTTGAAAAGCTGAAAAGACTCTAAGATTGTTAAAAGCAGTGTTAACCCCCTTTCTAACACACAAATTGTTGGGTCCCAGGCCCAATCTCTGATGGTGGCATCCATCAAATTTGACTTTCTTCTCCCAGCTGATGGTTCAGAAAAGGTCTTGTGTAACGGCAAATCACATTGTGAAATTGACATTCATCTAGATCGAAATCACCTGCCCAGTGCTCAAATATTTCATTCCTAACACTCACTCCAATCAATTTAAAATGCTCCAAAATCATTCAAAAACTTTTTGAATCTGTGCAAAATGATCAGCATTCCAATAAAATGATTGTATGATTTTTTAAGGCTGTCTTTGATGTTTATGGGTCTGATTTGTCTGTAAAGACACAAATCAAGAAAAGTTGGTAGATTTTTTAAAGGGAGGTAATCAATTAGCACTAATTTATTGTCGATTTTGTTTTACCTCCCTTGAAAATCAATCTAATTTTGCTCATCACAGTCATTCAATTTCATTCTAAGGTCATTCAATTTTCAATTTCCAGATTCTTCTTACTGTATTTACTGGTAAAATACAGTAATATCAAGAGTCAATAATTAGGTGCTCATACCACCGGCATAGGACCGTTATATGCGTATTAAGGATGAAGATCATAGATTTTAGTCATCAATTGTGAATTGTGCTTATAATATATCCGTTTACTAGGCTAAACACTATTTAAGCTATATACAGGCCGAGTTGACGGGCCGAGTTTTTCACAGGCCGAGTTTTACGCGGGCCGAGTTTTTAACAGGCCGAGTTGACTGGACACCTGAGTCCTATGCCGGTGGTATGAGCACCTAATTATTGAACGCTAGGACTCAAAACTTAAATGTAAGAAGTTTCGATTCAAGTTGACCGAAACCTTTTCATAAAAAAAAATGCAGCCCCAGAATTACCCTAGACTGCAGTTGCGGATCTTAAGTAGCCCTTTCGTGAGTCTTATCATTAATTTTCCTCGGGAAATTTAATCAACATGTGGTTAACTTTGAAGACCCAAATGTAGAGTAAAACCTACATTACGGTTTGACTGGTGAGCCTGCCTCAATCTATCGATATAGATCGGAGGGTAGCGTAGATGGGACAGGTTTACCAGTCTACATTACAGTCTCCATGAATCCGCCGTATGAAAATGAAATGCATGTCGTGGCTGGTGAGCATGTCCTAATCAATGAAATATTGGAGAGTAACATGGATAGGATTTGTTTACCAGTCAATTGAAAGCACTTTCATTAAGTAATATTTCATTAGGGTAACAATGTTCTTGCCTTTAATAAAACATTATGGCCCCGGAAAAGCCGGTCACTGAGGAGAGAAATTGTTTTAAGAAATTAAGGAAAATCTCATGGCTGTTCATCCTTTCATTCTCTACTGGCGGACAAGGTACGAACTGGCACTGAGGCGAAAACGGTATTTGGGTCGAACTCGAATAAGAAACGAACACGCGCAAGTACTCGTCGTCTCGCCTTTAATTTTCCTGGATGTTTGCGAAATTCGTTAGAGCTATTTATTTCGAGAAGATTTGCTTTTTTATTTATCTATTCTATCAACAAAATGAATTATTTTTAATCAAACGAAAATAATTTCGTTAAAACTGATTGAACGGTTTCTTATCATGTAACCGATCGGAATGAGTGAACGGTTCTGATTGAACGCTTTGTAACGATTCTGATTGAACGCTGATTGTGATTGAACGCTGATTGAACGCTGAGCGCTGATTGAACGTGATTGCCCGCGAATGATCGGATTGTGATTGAAATGATTGTCAAATTCCCGATGTTCCGTACTGTAGCCCTACATTGAAAAATTTGAATGTAGACCTGAATATTGATGGAAAAGCTCTACATTGAAAAAGTTGGAATGTAGACCTGAATGACGATGGAATAGCCCTACATTGGAAAATTTAAATGTAGACCTGAATGTCGATGGAATAGCTCTTCATTGAAAAAGTTTGAAAATAGACATGAATATCGATTGAATAGCTCTACATTTAAAAAAGTTTGAATGTAGACCTGAGTGTCGATTGTGTAGCTCTACATTGAGAAAATTCAATGTAGACCTGAATGTCAATTGCGTAGCTCTACATCGGAAAATTTGAATGTAGACCTGAATGTCGATTGAATAGCTCTACATTGAAAAAGTATGAATGTAGACCTGAATGTTGATTGTGTTGCTTTACATTGAGAAAATTGAATGTAGACCTGAATGTCGATTGCGAAGCTCTACATTGGAAAATTAAAATGTAACCTTAATGTCGATTGCGAAGCTCTACATTGAAAAGATTGAATGTAGACCTGAATGTCGATTGAGTAGCCCTACATTGAAAAAGTTTGAATGTAGACCCGAATGTCGATGAAATAGCTCTACATTGAAAAAATTTGAATGTAGGCCTGAATGTCGATTGAATAGTTTTACATTGAAAAAGTTTGAATGTAGACCTGAATGTCGATGAAAACGTCCTACATTGGAAAATTTAAATGGAGACCTGAATGTCGATTGCGTAGCTCTTCATTGAAAAAGTTTGAATGTAGACCTGAATATCGATTGAATAGCTCTACATTTAAAAAAATTTGAATGTAGAACTGAATGTCGATTGTGTAGCTCTACATAGAGAAAATTAAATGTAGACCTGAATGTCGATTGCGTAGCTCTACATTGGAAAATTTGAATGTAGACCTGAATGCCGATTGCGTAGCTCGTCATTGAAAAAAATTAATGTAGACCTTAATGTCGATGGAATAACTCTACATTGAAAAAAATTAAATGTAGATCTGAATGACGATTGAATAACTCTACATTTAAAAAGTTTGAATGTAGACCTGAATGTCGATTTTGTAGCTCTACATTGAGAAAATTCAAGGGAGACCTGAATGTCGTTTGCGTACCTCTACATTGGAAAATTTGAATGTAGACCTGAATGGCGATTGAATAGCTCTACTTTGAAAAAGTTTGAATGTAGACCTGAATGTCGATTGTGTTACTCTACATTGAGAAAATTGAATGTAGACCTGAATGTCGATTTCGAAGCTCTACATTGGAAAATTTAAATGTAGACCTTAATGTCGATTGAAAAGCTATACATTGAAAAAGTTTTAATGTTGACCTGAATGTCGATTGAGTAGCCCTACATTGAAAAATTTGAATGTAGACCCGAATGTCGATGGAATAGCTCTACATTGAAAAGTTTGAATGTAGACTTGAATGTCGATTGAATAGCTCTACATTGAAAAAGTTTGAATGTATACCTGAATGTCGATTGTGTAGCTCTACATTGAGAAAATTTAATGTAGACCTGAATGTCGATTGCGTAGCTCTTCATTGGAAAAATTGAATGTAGACCTGAATGTCGATTGAATAGCTCTTCATTGAAAAAGTTTGAATGTAGACCTGAATGTCGATTGAATAGCTATACATTGAAAAGGTTTGAATGTAGACCTGAATGTTGATTGAAGTGCTTAAGAGACCTTCTTAGGTCTACATTATGTTCTGTGAATGTAGAGATGGTGTGGTCTCTTCAGCTCTACATTCAATGTAGACATGAATGTCGATTGACGATTGAAGTGCCAGCTTCACACACATGCTTTTGTTAACTTTAACTGTAATAGAAATATATCCTCAATGGCCGAGTGAAATGACATAACTACAACTGCGATATTTCATTCGCAAACCAACGATATTGTAATTATACTACGCCATTCCTTTTTAAGTTAAAAGATAATCCGACAGAAACAGCATACATTAAAGAATGAACCGAGAAAATCAAAATAGTACATTTTATACCCAATTTAAAATAATTGCATTTAGTTATACTCTTAACAGAGATGAAAAAATTTGCTAACGCTCTTGCTCGACGGCAAATGTGTTACAATATCCAACGCTTTTCAGGAAGAATAACCTACAGTTAACAACATTGTGAAATTGACGAGGTGAATGATTTTGGAATGAAACTGAATCGGTGAGTTTTGAGTGAAATTAAAGGGAGGTAATCCAATATCGCTTAATTTGTTCAGGATGAACAAAAATAGCGACATTCATTACCCCCCTTTAATGAATTATGCATGCAAATTCTATAAATAGCTTCCTGTTTCTTCAAGATCCAATCAGACGCTTACAACCAAAATTATGTCAGTAAAATCGCGATTGTTTTTCTATTCATTTTCATTTTGAATGAATCTGTTGGTTTTATCTTTTAAGTCATTTTGGAACGTTTTCTTTGAGTAGTTTGATTGAGTGTTTGGAATAGATGAATGCTAAGTGAGGGATTAAGAATGTTTTTGATTAAGATGAATGTCAAATTTACCCCGTAACTAACTGTAGCTAACAAAAATACAAGGACGTCAAATGAATTTTTTGAACACGAACAAATTGTACCTCGTTTTGCACGTGCATTCCTGTACTAAGGGTGTTCAATTATCAAACGTTTGTCAACGGATAGGGTCGCCAACGTACTATAGACCTACAATTTCAAGTGAGTGATCAAAGATCAATTTTACATTGAAAATGATAGGAGATGACAGTTTCTCGGACCTCACTCTTTCTTGCGGAACTATATTAGGCTATATATGCTAAAATAGTAATTTAATTAAATATCAAACCGTACCGAATGTTTCACAATAAAATTGTTTTGCTTACAGTTATAACTAAAAACTGCTAAATTTGTATATAATTGCCCTTAAATCTATTATCCTGATTTGTAATAACTAAATAGAATCAAAAATCGAAAGGTTATAAAGAGGTCGAGCAAAATATTTTGAAAACAAATATAATTGGTACTTTAAGAAAGATGGTGTAGATTAATTACTTCGACCATATCATTTTTTCTGATAAATTCAACCCTTTACTGAGAGGCAAGTGGATTTGTTGTCCCCATGATTTAATATGCAAATTATATTGTGAAAAAAAGAGAAGAAATTGCTGCTTTTGTCACATTTTCTACCAAGTAATTAAACATTTTTTCTTTTTGAAATTCACGCATTTTTTTATTGAAAGCTGAATTTTCTTTTAATACCGTCTAATTTGATATGTGGCCCGTTACGTTAAGAGAACAATGTGGGATATCTTTATAAACGATATTTAAATAGAACTTGGCTATAGAAGAAGAAATTATAATGATCATTAAGATTTTGAAAATCAGCCAGGTGCGAAAAGTTTCCATCCTAGTCAGACTGCGCAATGATATTTGAATGATATTGAATGAGAGCTGGGAGCGAGTTTTGAATGAAATTTAAAGGATGTAATCCAATATCGCTAATTTTGTCCAAAACGGACAAAATTAGCAATACTTATTACTCTGCCTTAAGAAAATCTACATTTTTTTTTTACAATTTGTGTATCTTCACGAATCAATCAGACGCTTTAAATTCAACACCAGCCAAAATAATTGTGGAATAATTTGATCAATTAATGTAACGATAAAAGTTTTGGTCGAGTTCAAATTGTTTCCAACGATTTTGGTGCATTTGTGAGATTTGAATGAGTGTTTGAAATGAACGAATGGAGCACTGAGAGAGCGACTAAGAATTGTTTTGATCAGGGTGAATGTCAATTTCATGATGCTGTCAACTGTTTTTAAAGCTGTAGATACCGAATTTTTGTCACTGAAAAAAAAAAAAAAACAAAAAAAAAAAAAAAAACAAACAAAAAAAAAAAAAAAAAAACCCCACAACCCAATCGCCCCGACACACGAAAAAGGACTTTAAAGTTGACAGTACAAATATTCAAACTTGAGACCCCCGTGTCAGTCAGTTGTTTATATAGCTGTGATGTGCTTCAGGGCTTGGACTAGACTTAAAGGGCTTCTATCATTTTTTGAGGGTTTTATTACGTCTGGTTTTGATAGTCAAGGGTATACAATTTCACCGACAAAAAAGGGTATAAAAAGACAGTATGCAGCCGACTGAGCCGGAGGTTGAAATCAAAAATTGAATGAAGGTGTATAAAATTATTTGAAAAATGAATTGAAACATTTTAATTGAGCACCTGGGTTGTATTGCATATCAAGTTTGACTGTAGGGTTTAAGTCGTTCGGTATGAAATCAGTGACTACATGTAGCAAGAAACAAAGATGGATAAATAGAAGAAGATATTGTTTTTTAAGGTTGTGGGACCGTAATAGTTCCGCAACATTTCTGACCACATGTTCTTTCACAATGTTAACTGACGTTTCCTAATGAAAATCATTAGGAAACCTCGGTTAACACTGTTAAAGTTCATTACTTCCGAAACGTTGCGGAACTATTACGGGTCCACTACCTTATGTTAAATGCAATTTGTTTTGTTAACATCTATTCTGCCATGGCCATATTTTCATGTATAAATTTTGTAAATGCCCAATGGTATATATGTTTTCCGAATGCCAAATATAGTTGAGTTGAGTTGAGTTGAGAGTTGAAAAAGAACGAATAATGTTGAAACAACAACGACGACGAAAACGTTGAAAAGAAAGTTTTGGCCGGTGGCCTATGCATTTATTATTTAATGGGCTCCTGGTATTTTCAAACCAGTTCCTTGTAAACAACAAGACAAGTATTCTAATGAATAAGTTGCAAGACATAATTAATTTTTGATAAGTTGCAGAGCAACACCAATTTCAAAATAGGCTATTAGAAATGCAAATCACAAATTCAAGAATCAATGAAACAGTTCTCTGATTAGCCACTAAACGCCTTGTAAGTCAAACCAATTCATGTTTTGAGTTGACTTTAAGTTTCCTACATCAAAAGAAAAAAAATGTTCAAAAGTTAATAAGTGAGAAGACCACAACATGCCCCAGTATGTGTTCCGCTGTGTCAGACATTTTTTGACATGTCTCGAGGACCAATTAACGCTAGTTTATGGACAAGGCAGAATTTTCTTTCTTCTCCCACATTTAAACAAAAAATATATTTTTTTAAATCAGCTAAAAATGGATTTAATACATATCAGTGGTCCATATATCAAACATTTTCATGAAAAAACCGTCTTAAAGCAGTATAGGTAGATTTTGCGCGGTGAGCCGTGAAATCAACCTTTTATCGTTAGATTCTCGTGCCATTTGTTCGAAATAGACAAAACAGGTATAAATAACGCATAAAGAAAGTTTGAAATTTACCTTTTAAACCAACACTATTGCTTGCCTTACAACGTAAAGTTCACTCAAACATGCACTTTCATAATTGCATAAGTGAAGGGATAAAGTTAAATTCCTATCATTTGCTTCTTAATCATATCCGATTTACCTATGGTAATGGACTCAGCGCCTACGCCAGAGCTCAGTTTTGAAAATGTTAATGTTATAGTTATGTTGTTTAAGTCTTCCACTAATGATATACTTAAAATACATTTTTTGAAACGAGCCAATATTTTACCTTTAATGTGACCAGAGCCTTGCAACCTTTTCAAGTAAGTTACGAAGTTTAAGAAGACTTACGATAAAATACGTATGTGTACTTTTACGGAATCTTACGAAAATTATCAGGACAATGATGCCAGAGCTGCTAAATTTACTCGCACTTGATGCTCGAGAAGTCAGTGCAAACCATTGTAAGTGCCTATAAATATATAGGCACTTAAAGTGCCTATAAAATTATAGGCACTTACATTTGTTTTGCGCTGTTCCCAAGAGCTGTCTCACCATTCAAAGTTACGTATAAAGAAGCACGCAATTAGTTACAGAAATTAAATAATTATAGTATAGTAATAATTATATTAGGTTGAAGATCACAAGGTGTCTCGCACTTTTCTTGTTTAACGTCACCAATAAAAGAATGCACATATTATTTGATAAGTGATCATGACTTGTCATGCACTTTCAAATGTATGATTCATATGTTAAATGTATGAAATTTGTTATATTTCATATTCATAGGGAAAAAATCAATTGCGAGGAGAAATTTCCAGGAATTGCGGTGAAAATTGCTTTTAAAATACTGAAGGCTGTATCAATACTATGTTTATACAATGTACTAATCTAAATAAATTCTAGTCGAGATCTTACAGTTTGGGATGAGAAGATTTTTTTAAAAAAAGAAATACAACTCCGTTGCCATGGAAACCTGAGTTCGGCATGAATTCCATTTTTTAGGTATTGTCAAAGTGCTTGATCTAGACCACATTTACGCGATTTGTTTGTTGAAATCTGATAGATATTTTGGGCTAGAAGGTTTTATTTGAAATTTCGGATGGATGGACTTACTATCTGATGGACTTTCACGCGGACGTACGGACACTGGACTTGATCAATTAAAAGAGATCGGCTTTAGCAATTCTGTTTCAAGTGATCTAAAAGCAGACCATCTGACAAACAAATGAACGAACGGATAACAATAACAACAGCAACAACAAAAAAAACAATAACAACCAACTTAATATCGGCCAAAGTAAGCGAATTGCCCGATAGTCATTCCTAAGGTAATATCTTTATTTTAGGATTTTGACGTCGGACTTTTCTTAATTGTCATTGGGGTTGTCTAACTTAACATAAGTACAAGTTATAAAAGGTTGTTGGCAAGTATTTTGCATGAGATAACTTTTTTGTGTCCTTCGGAGGACTTCAAGAGATTTCATAAAAGCGTGCTTTTATGTTTTTCATATAATTCTAATTAAGTAAATTATTCTTACATAATACGAGAAAGTTCGTTGACACAAATTTAGTTAGCCTTCTAATGCTGTTAATAATAGTTTCCCGATGTACATAAAGCTTTTGCAGACAGTATAGAATAAGATTAGACTGTACAGAAGTGCAGTCTGATCTCAGCCTACACAATTTTCTGCCTACTTATTCATAGTGGAAATATCTTCACCGGTTGAAATGTCCTGAAAATTGGCAGATTTGGAAGCGCAAATTGAAATCAGCAGAGGCACGTTTTACTAAACATCTTACGAATGAGATAATCGTTAGTCAAAATCCCTAGTTGAACATGGTGTTTTTATTCATTGTTAGATTCTGCCTTGCAATTTCTCATTGGAATCGTCTTTAGAATACGATTCTAATGAGATGAAGCCTTGCGGAATTCCATATTTAGTTACTGCTGAAGAGGCAACTTAAATTTTTGACTTACAAAATTCGTAATATGTTTAGTAAAACAGGACCCGTAATAATATTTTAGGTACTTTTCAATCAATTTTGCTTTGGCGTCCGAGATGTTTTTTATTACCATTTTCTGAATATTCAGGAAGACCATTGAGATTTCGAAATTTCGAACGTGTAATTTAAAGTGGATTAGAGAGATAAAGGATAAAACAGGAAATGCAGAATCAGTTTTTTGGTCAGCGATATGGTAATTATTTCCCGAATAAGACGAATGATTATATAACATATTATGTAAAATGCCTATCATTTGAACTACGGGGGATTAACGCCGTAGTGCTGTACAGCGGTGTAATACGTTAAATCTGCCTGTCTGTTAAAGCCTCCGTCTGTATTCTTGAACATTTCCTAAACGAAAGACAATGATCTTTAACGACTATGTACACAAAAACTAGACTTTTATTCTCAAAGATAACCTCGAACTTGCCTCCAATTTTCGGTAATGCAAATAATTATGACGCGACGGATCCACGACATTTCGGATTGCAATATTGACAGAGCGCACTGTCGCTCCTTTGGGTGGGCGTTTTTCACGTGACCAAAATCTCATTTACATAATTAACTTCATACGGCAGATTATGCAGATTCCCGAAAAAGCCACCGATTGTCGATTGATTTTTTTCATCTTTCATAAGACTAAATAAAGAATAATTATTCAAAAACTGTTCGCGAAATAGCGATTTTTGTTTACTCTTAACGCAGACGGGGGCTTTAACCGTACTTAATGTGTGCTTCTTTATAAGAACCAAAAATTTCGTTAATTGCAAGAATCGCTTTCAATACCAGACAACGCTCTCCACAGCTCTTTAGTCATATCGTATTGGATCGATTGGTGAGGCACAAGCTTTTATGGCGAAAAGAGGAACTTTTATCTGAATCTTATACACCTAGAAAAAAGGCGTATTTTTTCAGCAATTTATGTACCCTATTAAAATCAATTTTCAAAAGAACTATATACCAAGTTTAAAATCTCCTAGAGGCGTTTCAGACCTTTGATTTGAATCCAGATCATGGCAAGGTGTGCCATTGCTTTAAGAATAAAAAAGGTTGTGTAATTTGACTGAAATATCAAAATCACTCAAGAGTATTACTCAAGGACATGCAGATGTACATTTAATTAATGCATTCGGCTAATTGAATCACATTGTATTTGTCATGCCAAGTTTTTTCCATGCAACGTCTAATTAAATATTCAGTTCGCTTGCAAGTTTGTCAAGAAATCGGGTTAGATGCATATTAGGTAATGGGATAACGTTCATTTCCGTGTTTTATGAAATATGATATTCTCTTTAAAATACGATATTGTCTGTACAAATTTGTCAAGGATTTCAAAATTTGAGCTGAACTTTTTTTCTGTATGAACTGTTTACTCAATACCATTTTTTCTTCAAATCACTTTAAATACACAAACTCTCTTTGTTTCTTATGTTTTCTATTTTTTCTTTCAAATGATTAAAAAAAAGCATCATCACTTCACTTGCATCATGCGTTCATATGTTAAAATTGGTTAACATGGCGTTGTCGCGTGGGGGCCGGTGCAACTACGTATGACTTCCCGTCGCATCTTACATCGACACAATGATAAAATTCCATCCACGATACAACCTCTCCATGTAACTCATGACTACATATAGCCATTAGTCGTGAATTGTTAGAGTCAAGTTTAGCTTGTCACAATGGCCTAAATCAAATGCAAATGTCTAATTAAAGTTTGCCAAGCGGTTATCATAAGTTAATATTTTTTTTCCGACAGTAAAAAGCTGTAGTATTGAATAATAACTTTTTTTGATCTGGTACATTTGAAAACATCGTGAAATTGACATGTATCGCCATCAAAATAATTCTAAATCACACACTCAGCGATTCATTCATTCATTCATTCATTCATTCATTCATTCATTCATTCATTCATTCATTCATTCATTCATTCATTCATTCATTCATTGCAAACACTCACTCAAACAATTAAAAAACGCTCAAAAACCTTTCAAAATACATCAAACTTGTTCGAAAAGATCAACAAATTATTCCAAGATTTTATTGGCTAGTGGTGATTTTAGATTGTCTGATTGGTCCTTGAAGACACACAAATAGGAAAGAACGTTTATTTTTTGAAAAAAGGAGGTTATAAATATCGCTAACTTTGTTCATCTTGGACAAAATTAGTAATATTGGATAACCTCCTAGTAATTTCATTCAAAATTTTCTCCACACACTCCATTAAATTTCATTCCAAAATGATTCCCAAATCATTGAATTTGTCAATTTCACTATGTTTTAACTGTTAAAACATTGAATGATACAATAGTTAACTATCACATTGTTCGAATTTTTGCCAAAATTCTATCCTTGAACATGATCATGAAAGCATATCATTTAACGGTTACAGAAATAACATGCATATCGAAATGCACATCGTCTGTGTTTAATGTGTTGTGTGAAAAGGGGACATTCCAGAAAATATCTTGACGAAATTGAGCTAAACATGAATCACTCTGAATTTATTTGTTAATTTGATTGGCAATTAATGTCCTTTTATATATATCATTATATATTATATAAAGGGGTACTTAGCAACGTTTTTCTATGATTTAATTCGAATAAAAAGAGATGCTACATGTTATTCAGACTAGTCGCATTTCGTAACATTCGTCGTAAATGGGTGACAAATTGCGTGCCTATGTTTTTGACAAAATATTTATACCAAACTTATGGTTCGAAAAAGTTGGTCGACGATCCAAACTATGTATCTACAGTTTTATTCAAGTTACGACATTATGGTAAATTGAAAATCACTTTTCCGTCATAAGAGATATTGTATGTAATAGAAGAACACTGTCAACATTTGCTAGTCTTCGAAAAAAGCAACGACTACCAAGGGTCGTCATATATATTAAAGATAAAATATTTCCCCGCGACGTTTTTACGAATGTGACCTGTCTATCTAAAAAAGACAATTTCGATATTGCGCGAAGTATTGTCCTTGGTCAGACTGCGCGGACTGCGCAGGCTGACAAGGTTCAAAACTTTTCGCTTTTTTTAAAGATTTTCTGAATCAAGATTATAGTTAAGAACATCGTATTATTTTCAAAATGAATGATTTTGGAATGAAATTTGAATGAAATTGAATGAGTGTGTGGCGCGAGTTTTGAATGAAATTCAAGGGAGATAATCCAATATAACAAATATTGTTCAAGATGAACAAAATTAGCGATATTTATTACCTCCCTTTAAAAAATAATTATACAAGTTCTATAAATTAGCTTTCAATTTCTTCAAGAACCCGTCAGACGAATTCGATTTTTAAAAGGTCAGTGAAATCGCCGTTTTTTTTCTAATTATATTTATTTTGAATGCTACTGTTTATTATACATATTTTGAAGCGGTTTGAGTGAGTGTTGGAATGAATAAATGTAGCGTCGAGTGGATGATTTAGAATAATTGTGATCGGAAAGAGTGTCAAGTTCACGATATAACTAAATGTAAACCTACTATTTTACAGTCTAATACGTTTGATATTCAACGTCTACTTGACCTCCGCTGGACTCAATCCTATTCTTAAATAATCATTTAACGAAGTTCCCAGATGTTCCTGTTTTGTCTGACGGGTCGCAAATGGTAATAAAAGAACGTGCCAAGAAATGAAAAGTGAATTGTTTGTTCTATAAGAGTTCGTATTAATCTCTATATCATTGTTTATGATATATGCCAATTAATTGTTTTCATCTGGTTAAAGAAATGCAGAACTTTCTGGATTACATGTTACTTTGTACGTATTGTTTCATTAACCCTTGTCATGATGAACCCGAAATATTCCTGCTTTGGTAGGAGGTACAGACAAAGATAAGCCTGCACAAATGTGCATTCTGGTCCCAGTATTTACAGTTAGTCACATCGTGAAATTGACATTCACCTCGATCAAAACAATTCTAAATCGCTCACCCAGCGCTCCCTTCATTCATTCAAAACACTCACTCAAACCATTAAAAAACGCTCAAACCCATTGAAATATATAGAACCACCAACGTCATTCAAAATAAATTTTGATAGAGAAAAAAATGCGATTTCACTGACATAATTCACATTTTTTGCGTCTCATAGGTTCTTGAAGAAAAAGGAAGCTATGTACAGAACTTTAATGAATGTTCCTTATTAAAGGTAGGTAATCAATGGCGCTAATTTTGTTCATCCTGAACAAAATTTGAGATATAGGATTACCTCCCGTTAAATTCACTCAAAACTCGCTCCTCACACTCATTCAATTTCATTCCTTAATCATTCCAAAATCATTCACCTTGTTAATTTCTCGATGTTGTTAACTGTACCACCTGATATCACTTTTTATTAAAACAAAAAAAGTTTAAAAACTCGTGTGTGCGTATTTTTTTTTCAAAATACCGACTAGGAAACAGTGCATCCAGTATTTTCAGTGCTTTGGTTTACATGCAGATTATTTATTCGGCATGACACGGGTTGAGGACATCATGAAATTGAAAATCGCCCCGATCAAAATCATTCTTAATAACTCGCACAAAGCTTCATTTTTCTGTACAAGAAAATATCTACTTATAATTTAGAAGAAATTAAGAGATTTTATTTAAATGATTGAGGAATGAAATTAATAACCTTATGTGATTATGATTTAAGTTTCATATCTCAACGAGCTAAAAGACACCACATTGTTAAGATACATTGAATTAAAAATGAGCGACAAGGGAAAGATAGAAAATTGCACAAAATGTAATCGTATATTCGACTGATGCGGCGTATATTTTGTTGTACAAAGGAAGTGACATGGCCTAGACGACTTTACGACAACAGAAATTAAAAACGCCGCCTGACCTGAACCAAGTTTATGTGCCGACCTTTCTCATTTTATGACACAATTGCGCTGTAATTTGAAATATTATAGCAGAGCCTTTTCATGTGAAAATTTGGTGCAAGAGTCTAAGCACGAAGCATTCAGTTTTGGCAGGTTATAAATTTCGTGTTTTTTTATATTGCTCTAAAGGTAGGTTAACAATGACATGTTCATTTCATTTTTTCAGCAAATCAGCACTAACTGTACTTTTGGCAATTAACAATTACAAGTATCATTTAGAAAAAAATATAGTTAGTACATATATTTCTCCCTATGAAGAAAACTAAACGAAACATTAAAATGATCAACAGAAAATGCCGAAGTATAATAACTGTGAAATTTTTCAAAATTAAAAAAAATCATGTCTTTAACGTACGTTACGTACACGACGTGACGTAAGTTTTGATTTGTCTTCGTATTTTCATGACGTCGAATTCTATTATTAAGGGACATTGTTTAAATCTTGTCTTCCAGACCAGTCGTTTGGGTATCTTTAAAGGGTTTAGAAAAGAAAGTTGAATAACAAACGTGACTCCATCGAAGGAAATGGGGGCATCTAGGTAGTTCGTAAAGTTTCGACCCTAGTCAGACTGCACGGATTGTGCAGTCTGACTAGGGCCGAAACTTTTCGCATTTGGCTGATTTTCTGCATCTGGAATGGTCATTCTACCTTCCTGTAAAAAGATTTTAAAATCTACCTTCTAGTTGACCTCTACCAAAACGAATCTCTTTTTGAAATATTCATTTTACGGCGTTCTTAGACGTTTCTTTTTCGCATAATTGTTAACAAATTAAGAGTGAAAATGTCTCCTCTTGTGGTAAAATGAACAATTTCTTAAATATATATTAAGTATGCCTTTTCCCACGAGCTGTCCCAAAATAAAAGTTGCATCGCAACTGTACACCTGTTCAATTACTTTTTAATAACCAAGTCTTATCTTTCACCGAGTGTAATTTAATAAGGCGATGAAAATCAATTATATACCTTCGAAATGTCAGTGATTCTTTCCATTCAACAATAAGTTGATTCTGCCATTTAGTTGGTTGAATCATTTTTAGACATGATATATTTTTTCAATTCATCGAAATGTGAAACTAAAATTCCTATAACACTTGAAATGGACTCGAATGTTAAGTTTCATAACTCCATGAATTCAAAGAAAATCACGTGTTTGTTCAATTTATAGGATTGGATATTGCTACTCAACGCGCTAGAAACACGAGATTATTTCCTTTTTAAAACCATTTCGATAGAATACTACTTTATGCATAAGCATGCAAATAGATTCCTACTTAAAAAGTTATTCATGTATGCAAGATTTGACTAAAAATTTTGAAAGGTGGACTTAAAATTGAATTACATGATTGAGTATAAATGATATGAAAGAAAAAAAAAAAACGTTTATACATAGAAGGTACTACATTTAAAACATCGTGAAATTGACATTCACTTTGATCGGTCAAAACATTAAAAAACGCTCCAAAATCACGAAAAAGATAAAATAAACTAACTTCATTCAAAATAGACTTAGCTAGAAAAATGTGGCGATTTAACCGATATACTTGAAATAACGAGCGTCTGATTGGTTCTTGAAGAAATATGGAGCTATTTGTAGAACTTGTAAGTATATTTTATCAAAGGGGGGTTATAAATATCGCTAATTTTGTTCATCATGAACAAAATTAGCGATATTGGTTACCCCCCTTTAATTTTACTCAAAACTAGCCCCCCCTCCCCGCTCATTCAATTTAAATCCAAAATCATTGATCTTGTCAATTTCACGATGTTGTTAACTGTTTGAGTTTTTATAGTCTTGTGCGCTTTTGAATGGATCGGGGTCCCGGGTTCGCTCCCCAACAACGGCACGAATCCTTCCCTACCCTTGCCTCTCGTCAACGGGTGGGTAATAGTCGAACTAAGTGGAATGATAAACTAGAGGGTAGGGAAAAGGTGTCGTATCCACTGATAACAGACGTATCAAAAATCCATGGTAAGTTGATCAAGCTTAAGTGAATTGACTGAAAGGTGTTGAAAGTGGCGTAAAACCTCATTCAATCATTGGTTAAATGGCTTGTAATTCATTTTGGCCTACAATTTTGGCACGATAAATTACAAGTATTTCCCCCAAAGCAAGGAATGTGACATACATTTGCACTTAACTAGCGCAATGAATTTTAGTCAAATGATGCAGAGAGACACTGAAAAAAATGTTTTTTTAAAGAAAATATACCTTACACTCAGAACTAAAAAGTCGCAAGTATACAGTAACCGTATAAACAGTTGTGACCTTTTAACCATTTGGAATCTTTAAATACTGTTCACAAAAAGTAGAGGATACTGTAAGTTTGATTTGTGGTATTCTGGTCAGCTTGGGCAACCATACATCTTCACGGCCTCGTTTTTTAATCATCAACAAAGAAGCCAATTGTTTGATATCGTGACAATATCTGACTGAGACACATGGTTTGACAGCAGTCTGGACTCACATTCTTCTGGTTTCCAGCATACCATCGACTCACTTACGGTGAGCTTTCATTAGACCTCACATTTATCCAATAAAATGTGATGGAAATACATGATAGAGATACACACCAAATATTTTTTTCTCGAAATTATGCTTAACTAAGTAAGAATTTCCATTACAACATACGCCATGTTAAAATAAGAGCTATACCCCTCTCTTCTTAAATGCTTCATTTGCATAACATCTTTAGCAGAAAAGGGAATTCCATAACTACCATTTTACCATGAGACAACTGCTAGTTGGCCAAGAATAAGTTAGATTGTCCTTAATTGTTTGCAACCACAATAACCTTATGGATTAACAGATTATCCCCTACTTTTTGTGAACAGTATAATTCCTTATCGTAAACTAATTAACTCCAAAAACTCAATTTGTTTGCAAACGTTTAGAAATAGTACGCCGCTAATCACGTCAGTCGACGCACAAAGCGTAATACTATTTCTTCAACGTATCACTAACATTATTATCACGTACATAGAGCAGCCCTGTATTCAGGATAACGAAAAAGGGCAAATGTTTACAAATTTTACCCCGCTTTGCACGCAAGTGTACGTGCTAAGCGGGGTATAATTTGCTTACCAATTGCGCCGTTTTGTCATCCTGAACACAGGGCAGATCTTTTCTGTCGCTATGCGCTCCAAAATTCAAACCAAGAATCGAATGCTATGAATGTTTGTCAAAAAAGCAGAGACGTTGAAAAATTAACAAAAAATTTCTTGCATTTTAAATCGATAACACATGCGTGCAAAACGGGGTATATTTTGCAAACAGTTTGTCACGTTTTGCTATCCTGAACACATCCTAGGTTTACTCTCAACTTGTTGCTATACGCTTTCAAATCAAAATCAGTCCTGCGTTCAGCATGAAAGAAAGGGTGCAAACAGTTAGACAATATTACTCTACCCCACTTTGCAGGTGTATTTGCAAAGCGGGTTATGATCGGCTATAAACTTGGTGATGCTATAAAGGGTTCGAGAGAAGGTAAAGTTATCCCACGTTTGCATGTCTGCTGGGCGTGTCTTCAATCATAAATAATGGATGATAATAGACAGATAGTGTAACTGTACACATTAGTGCAATAAAACTAGACCGAGAGAGAAAGTAGTTTTTAAAGCCTACA
>OX411552.1:59015913-59075913 GCA_948146395.1 Fragum whitleyi
AGAGAGAGAGAGAGAGAGAGAGAGAGAGAGAGAGAGAGAGAGAGAGAGAGAGAGAGAGAGAGAGAGAGATCTTGAATAATTCATTATTCTTGTGACTCGCAGAAGATGCGCGTTATTACCTTTTAAGGTTTATCATTAAATTCGTTTTTCAAGAGCGAAAATGCAGACAATGCAAATCGCTCCAATAATTTTTCCATCCCATCAATGTTCGATAGTTTATAGGGTCGACTTGTAATGTCATGAGAATATTTTGTGCAAACTTGCGAGTGGTATGCATGGTTTATATTAGCTGAACTAACATTTACCTAACACTATTTGATTGTTTACCCAACAAAATATCCCAAACTATTACTAGGTCAAACCTTTGTATGATAATTCGACGGGAATGCAAATCAAAGCGCCGAGGACGTCAAATGCTGTTTATGACCAAGTGGGACATACACGATAAAAAATTAATATCAATGTGTTTGACTCAATATGCAGTCGATATTGCCAAACCGTCCACTTCTTTGAAGCGACCAATTTTTTATCAAGCGACTATCATATAAAGTCTCTTCATCGCAGGCAAAATCTCGGAAAAGGTGGACATCTTTTTTTTTTACCATTGAATACTATACTGTTGGAAACCATAATGAGTTCGAATATCATGGGATTAAGGAAGTCTTATGAGACAATCTACTGTTATATACTATGAAAACGACCTGTCTCACCGTGAAATATTGTATTTAGCGTCCATTCCTGTTAGTGACCGCTTATTTGTGGTCCCAATAGTGGACGCTCAACGCAAGTTCTACTGTATTGAACAACCTTCAATATTACCCGTATATGATCAGGTTTATTGCCAATCAACCTAATTGGCAATATCATTGATCGCGCAAAATTAGAAACATCGTGAAATTGGCAACCATTCCAATCAAAACCATTCCAAATCGATCATTCAGCGTTCCATTCATTCAGTCCATACACTAACTCAAATCGATCAAAAACGCCATGAAATTTTCAGAAGAAAAAAAAAAATCAAAGCCTATCAACATATAATTCAAAGCGATCAAATAATTCTACGATTTTATTGGCTGGTGTCGATTTTAAAGTGTCTGGTCCATGAAGACGCACAAACAGAAACATGTGTACATTTCATAATAGGGATATAATAAATAAAGCTAATTTTGTTCAATTTGAACAAAATTAGCGATATTGGATTACCTCCCTTGAATTACACTCAAAACTCGCTCCACACACTCATTCAATTTCATTCCAAAATCATTCCAAAATCTTTCACCTTGTCATTTCACGATGTTCTTTACTGTATTAGCAATATTGAAGATTGATTAATATGTACGAGGATGATAGCCGTTCAAAATTGATTCTCATTGAATAAATTTTGAAAGAACTTACTTTAATCACGCCGTGTACTAAATAAACTTGTTTATATACTTTTCTAAGTCTTCGATTTGTAAAGTCAACCAATTAACGGGTAAACAAATGAGGCGTATACGACCTTTTGAAGATTTTTTGTGAAAATTATAAATAATCTGTCGAATTGTTGACAATCCCGCTTAAGATGTAAGATCGCATCGTGTGAAAATGGGACTTTTTAAACCTTTAATGGATTTTTAAAGAAAAGTTATTAAAATTACGTTGCGCGTACTGTTTGTCGTCTTCGTTGGAAACCAAAATCTTAACCTGATGAATAATCGCCGTATCCCAGAGTGTTTCCAAGATCGGCGACGCGTTCGTGATTTTTACTTATCGGATTGGGTCGCACAATCTCTCCAACACGTCGGCGATGCGTCGTCAACGTCTTTTTATTGATTCGGTTATAAAATCGACGACTAGTCGGCGACTGATCGGTGCATCGGCCGATTCAATTGTCGATTTTAGTGGATTTAAAATCTTCCGACTAGTCGGCAACATGTTTCAGATATTTTTAAGTAGATATTGTTTCGGGGATTAATCATCGTCTATCGGTCGGGCTACGGCCGATCATCGCCTCGGCCGGGCTGCGATCGCTTTTGTAGACATCGAAGACGTACGCTTTGTCTTTCACACCCTTTCATTTCCCTTAGGTATCTGGGTCTAGTCGGCGACGCAACGTCGGCGTATCAACGACTTGTCAACGACATCTCGCCGGCGTACCGTCAGCATGTTAAGTTTATTATAGCAAGCTAATTCTGCTTATCGCTGACCAAGAAATAAGACATCGGCGGTTTTGTCTGACCACAAAAGAAATATTTTGTCATCGCCGACGCTATTATTAGGACTCGCCGACTTGCCTAGGTTGACGATTTGAATGTGACTTTAGTATAATTAAAAGAATGGGGAATAGATTTTTATCGAGATATAAATAATAACGCAAACAACAACAACAGTGTTGCGTTCGGTGCAAACAGTTTCCACTTATTCCCCGCTTTGCACGCGCATTTGCGTGCAAAGCGGGGTATAATTGGCAATCTATTAGCACCGTCTTATCATCCTGAACGACGGACTCTTTACACGTTAACTTTTTGAATGCAGAGTTGAATAAAGAGAATATTTAACGGACTGAACTGTTAGATGATGCTTATAGCTATTTCACACATTTACGCCAAGTTATAGTTGTAGAATGAATGGAAATTGCATGAATGTATATAGTTTATACCATTCGACAACTTTTGAGATTGAATTCGAATTGACGCGTCACAAAATTAAGTCAGTTTAGCTGAACAAATATTGTTTCTGGTGTCTTTAGAAAATCGGTTCAAATTTGAAAATCTGTAAAGTAAAATGATCAAATATTTTACTTTAGTTTGATTTCCCGAAGCGTGTCAGGGAAACTTTTACCATTTACCAAATCGGCTTCAGATAGTAGCGTTCTCAAAGTGCGTAAATCGTATACGCACAGTACGTATTTGTCCAAGGCAAGATTTTAACAACATGAAAATCCGTTTTAGTGTGACTTTAACATCAAGATGAAATGTTAAAATAATTTTAGTCGCTCATATTTGAGATTTGCAAACCAAACTCGTCGAAGGCTGCATTTAGAAACATCGTAAAATTGATTTTAGAATGACTGGAATGAAATTGAATGGGTGCTATAAGTTTGTTTTGTTTTGAATGATTTTCAAGGGAGGTAAAACATAATCGATAATTTCGTCCAATTAACGATAACTTTTACCTCCCTTTTATGAAATCTACGTACTTCTATGATTGTGTATCTTGACGGACAAATCATACTCTTAAAAATCAACACAGCCAATAAAATCATGCAATAATTTGATCGATTTGATGGAAGTGTTTTGGAACATTTTGAACGATTTCAAACCATTTCGGAGCGTTTTTGAGTGATTGGATTGTGAAGTCAGCTCTGCGTTTAGGATGAAAAACGGTAGTTTATGTTTGGAAATTGAACTACGCTTTGCACGCAAGTGCGCGTGCAAAGCGGGGTATAATCTGCAAACACTTTGCACCGTTTTGTCATCCTGAACTCAGGGATAGATATGCGCCTGTTCCAAAACTATGAGGGCTGTCCATAAAGATTCACGCAACGTGATTATGTTGTTAGTTTCATATCTCCATGAAATCAACAAATACTCTTTTCATCACTTCATTGAAAAAAAAATCTTCAAAAGCAACCCTTTTTATCATTAAACTTAAAACTACCAATGTGATTTCTTGCCTGTGTTACCATGTCTTTGAATTAGTTACTATAAATGACATTATAACGACCTTTTTTACAACTTCAATCAAAACACAATTATCGAAATGAAAAGTCTAATGACCTAGTCTATTTTTCTCGTAAATAAATATCATCAAGTTGAACATCAAAATACACAGATGTAAATCATATCTCTTCGTGAAATCTTTAACTATTTTAAATTGGACGGACTTAAGTCACAAGAAAACTTTACTGTATTCTCTTTCCCATTTTAACTTATAATTTCGAATATTTAACGTGGTTATTTTCATAATAATAGTTCATTTATTTCTTGATTGCCCTTCGCCAAATTTAAGCAATGTATAAACTATTGGCTTAAAATTTAGTGTTCGTATTTTTCGAGCGTAAGCGTATCGAATTAATGAATGAATTGAACGCTGAATGAGTGAATCAGAATGGTTTTGATTAAGGTGAACGTCAATTGCGATGTTTTGTACTAAATCATTCTACGATCGAAGTGTATTTCTTACTTTCTTTGTGTTGAAGACACTACAATAGCTTGATCGCTCAGAATTAATGTGTTGCAGAATGAATACGCTATGCACATAATCTCCTTGAGAAGTGACATTTTTCGTATAACAAATGCTAATTATGATCTAGTTACGAAATAATTGCCTATGAATATTTTCGTAGGTTTACAAGGACTCGATTAGAGACTTCCGTCTTTAACACGAGGAATCAAGGACCCTTTCCTTACATATTCGTAGTCCATTCACCGAGATTCAGAAAACAAAAATACTTTCTAAAAGACTTCATGACTAATATTTGACCCCTATTCCAGGGTTTTGACCCCTGAAAGTATCTTAATTTGGTCTCTAGAAATTTTCTCAAATGATGTCATTTTGACCCCCTTTGGAGAAATAAACAAGGGTCAAAACATGATTTTATACCTAAGATTTTCACAAACCACTATCTAAAGTTTTGCAAATTAATTATTTATTTGTTTCATATCATTACAAGAAACAGTTAAAGTGACACCTAGATTTTCAAAATTCTACTTATGATTTGCCTTTTCTGTCGTTTTGACCCCTTTAAAATTTCTTAGGTGAGGGGGTCAATGACTCCTCACTTTTGATCACTAACACGAGCCCTGGACTTAAAAATCCATCTTTTATTGATGGACTAAGTCACACCTCTTTAAAATAATCTATCTATAAAAGACTTTATGTGTCCAGGACGTTTCCAAATCAACATCGGCTGTTGAAAACATTGAAGATTTTGTTCCGTTTAAATGATATTGTGTAAAACTATTACCCTTCTGTGGCATTTTCGAATGATTTCGGAGCATTTCTGAATGGTTTTGAGCGTATTTTGAACGGATAGAGTATTGATTGAGCAATTTAGAATGATTTACATGTATATAAAGTCGGGTGAGTGTCAATTTCAAGTTGTAACCAACTGTTTGCATGAATCTGCTTACTTTTTTCATACAGTGTGGTTATATTTTTGTTTTCATACATTTTCGAAAAAATAGGAAGTTTGGATTTCTATTCTATGTACAAAGTTCATTTCTATATCAAGATTTTCACTATTACAAGATACCGTTAAACATTTGCGACAAGATTCCGTATTGGGATGAAATAACAATTAAAAGTCTTTGATTATAAACCGTACGACAGATTAGATTTAATTAATCCAAAACTGCATTGATAAAATATTCAAATTTGACAAGCATTTTAGCATACTGGAATAATTCAAATAGACTGTAAGCTTTGACGTTAATTGCGTTCTATTTACGCTCGAAATTAATTTTAGGACATGGTCTATTAGTAGGTGAAATAGGATCCATATTTGGTCGGTTGAATTCTAAAATTTCGCAAATACAGTTTACTTCCAGCTGTAGTTTCGAAATTATAAATGTCATGAAAAGTCCCTTACTTTTTCAATCAATTGGATTCTGAAAGATTGTTATTCTATTTTTTTTATGTATTTTGGAAGATACCATGTTATTTTCTCTGAAACCATGCATATATTCAAGATGACAACGTTTGCCAAACTTTTTAGAAATGTTTCCCGTTTTGTACGCGGACTACCGTGCCAGACGGGGTACCATTTTTAGACGTTTGCAAACGTTTAAGCATCATGACCGCAGGGCAATTTTGGTTCAAATCAACCCTTAGTTGACCCATTCAAACGTTTTAATACTGAGTATTCCAGGCCGTTCGGTTCAGAATATTTGTAGAAGTTTTATTGTTGACTTCTTAAATTTCCAAACATTTCCCTCGAACATTCCTTTGATTAGATTATTCGAATTGCGAGTTTATATTGAATTAAACCTGTTTTTAAAAAGGGTACATCGAATTTTGTACTGAAATATGTCTATTCGAAGAGTTTCTGATAAACTTAATCCTTTCTAATTTCTTGACAACTAGAAAAATACATTGGTTTAAGAGAAGACATAATGAGAAACAATGTATTGGAGATAAATTAAAAATTGGACCTAAAAATTATTCAAGGATATGGTGAGAAAAGAAGAAAACGCTGCCCATCATCATTTTCTTCTTTTCACACGATGCTTTTCAATACATTTCTATATAATAATAATCGCTTAAAAAGGGTTTTAGAATGAGTATTGCACTACCCCGCGTTCAGGATGACAAATTATTTGTGAACATTTGGAATGGCCACCCACTATGTATACATGTAAAGCGGGATGTAATTTCTTTAACATTCAACGAACACTTTCCCTTTGAACGAAGATCAGCACTGAGTTCAAAATGTAAACGTTCGAGAAAAGTTTCAGAAATATTTCACGCTTTGCATATGTCCTTGTGAGCAAAAACGGGGTATAATTTGTATACGTTCGCAAACGTTTTTTTGCGTCACGAACTATAACCTTACCTGTGAGTCTCGTACGATGGCTATACAATCACGTGACGTTGTCCCTACAAACGTCTCTCCAAGACGTCTCCAGAACATATCACAATCACTGCTGGTTGTGACGTCATTTAACGTCAAATATTTAACAGCACGTGGATTTTTAGAAATCTTATCTACAACGGACGCATGAAGAAAATCATAAATCTTAAGTCTGATTGACCGTGTTGTATGGTCTGCAGAGAAACTGTATAACCAGATTCTAGGCTTTTTAGAGCCGTATAACGTCTGTTCAACGTATAAATTAAAACAGTCCGTCAAAAACGTAACGTCAACGGGCTGGTATACAGCGTGGATGGGCATCGTTGTGAGGGCTTCCGCCGGTGAGTTAGGCTTGGTCGGAAAGTCTTTGAACCCGTTTCGATAATTTCTAAAATTTCGCTGATTGTTTGTATAAATGCCGGGCAGCATTTCTGCTAGTTTTCTTAAATCCTGATCCAAGTCGATAGCCATGCAATATCCAAAAACAAGCATCCGTACAACACACGTTAGAAACTTTAATTCCATTTTGAATTAATTTCTGGAAATGTTGCAAATTCTATTTGCAATCGTAATTTATAAATCCGTTTTGAAAAATTACGACTGTTTCTCAAAATTAACCATTTCAGAACTGAAAAAGTTATCAAGCTTACACATTCAACACTCTGCAGAAAATAGAATGATATTAATATATCAAAATTGAACTATACCAATTTTCAATTAAATGTATTTTTAATATCCCATTTTAACAATCTGAAATCGTATTATAATTCATCCAACAAAAAAATTATCATATCAATTTTTCAAATCATCAATGAAAATAATAAGCTTGCAATTTTAAACTGTCAATTAAATATCCGATTTTCTCACAAGACGATAGCGACATAAACCTATTGCACGACGATTCACTAAGACGCTCATTGCGATAGTACTGACTTGTCAATGGATGTTAGCGGTTTTATACCAGACCGTTTTACTACGTTCACCGAACAATGTGGTTTCGCCTTTTATTGGCGGCTAATTAATTTCAAATCGTCGTTGGATGACAAAAAGCTAGTAACTTCAGCTTTTTCAAAGCTGAAGTTACTTAGATTTTGTCGCTCACCGATTTTATTTCAAATTGTGGTTTAAGATAGTGGACCCCTCACGATAAATTTTGAAAATCAGCCAAAAGTCGCAAACCCGTAGGAACAGTAGAATTTGGAGGGGGGAATCAGCGATCCATACATTCATTCCGAACGCTCTCTCAAATCGATCAAAACGCTCTGAAATATTTAAAAAAAGAAAAAGAAGAAAAAACATAGAAAAAACGAACAAAACAAAACAAAACAAAAACTTTCCGAAATCGGCCAAGACAGTCAGCATTTTATTGAAATCGATAAAAATATTCTACGATTTTATTGGCTGGTGTGAATTTCAAAGTGTCTGATTTGTTCATGAAGACACCCAAACAGAAAAGTATGTATATCTTATTAAAGGGGTGTAATAAATATAACTAGTTTTGTTCATGTTGAACCAAATTAGCGATATTGCATTACTTCCCTTGATTTTTTTAACACCGAAATCTCACTCCACACACTCATTCAATATCATTCCAAAATCGTTCCAAAATCATTCAACTTGTCAATTTATGATGTTCTCAGTACTAAACCATGGCAGATAATCACCAAACCCCCGACAATATGTCGGAACATTCTGTGTAAATTGTCTATGAGTAAGGACGTACGCACTGACGTCAGGACAGACAGACAGACAGAAGAAGATGTTGATATCATTGTACTTCCACATTTGGCGGCATTAAAAAATAATCAAAAACATCATCAACATTCAATTTTTACTGTATATATTGATAATTTGAAGTCATTGATCCTTCTCTAGTTTCAAAAGTCAAAAGCCGGCTCAATGCGGCATAATTCTGAGATAAAGTAGACAAATTGAGAAAAAAATATAATAAAAACAAAATAATAGAAATTAAAAAACACATATGAATGATAAAAAAAAAATCAAGTTAGAAAAGGACTACGTACCTCTGTTATAGTTCAAATTTACTTTATGTTTAAGAAATAGGACCGGTTAAAATTAGGCTTAACATCAAGATTTGTTTTAATCTATAGCTGCACCGAAAGAGCACGAATCATGTTGAGAAAATAGTTACTCCTTAATTCTAGGTCAAGGTTCGAATCGAAACGTCAAATTCACCGTGAGTGTTTCTTAAATCTTAAATTGTTGAAACTGCTGGAAAAGTTAACTGCGTAAGTATGAATAAATGAACATTTAGCCTTCGAAGTAAAAAAAAAAATCTTAACAAAACAAACAAACAAAACAAAAACAACAACAAAAAAATCGAACAAACAAGCAATCGAACAAGAAAAATGTCAAACCAAACAAAAAACACTGTTTATATGGCGAAATAGGGAATAGAAAATAATAATAATAATAAAAAATTAACACTGACCCTTATTGCGCTGGCTTTTTCATTTGTGTAAAACTGTTGTCTATTTACCTAAACAAGAATTATAAGAATCATTTTATCTCTATATTCATTAAAAAATAATGACATTTTACTAAAACGTTCAGCTAATGCCGCCCACGACTTATTTCTTGTGTTCACAAAGCTTCGACAGACACATTTGACTGAGATCAGCCTGCACAGACGCACAGACTGATCCTAGGCTGTACTGTCTGCTTCAA
Organism: Fragum whitleyi; assembly: GCA_948146395.1. NCBI lineage: Eukaryota > Metazoa > Mollusca > Bivalvia > Cardiida > Cardiidae > Fragum > Fragum whitleyi. Next base: position 59,025,155 of record OX411552.1, read on the forward strand.
ACATAAGGACAAAGTTTGGAAATTGAGTGAGACTGGCTGTAATGCTGCGAAATTGGCAATTTGTTTGCCACAATTTAAATTTCAGAAGCAAAATGGTTAACATATAGCTTATGGTCGTATCTATTTTAAAATAACGATTTCTTATTTGACTCTCGCTGACGAGAGGAATAATTTTTGAACGAATTCGGAATGAAGTCGAATGAATTCGAGGATCAAACCATTAAATGAGAGTATGTACAAAATCGCTTATTTCGTCCCGTTTGACGAAATTGGCGATATCTAATAACCCTTCTTTATCTACGCACTGAAAGAACCGTTGATTTTTTGAAAAAGTTTGATTTCATAAATGAAAGGTTTCTGAGCGTTTTTTGAGTGGTTAATGTGTATGCTTGGAATAAATGAATAGGACGCTGGTTGAGTGATTGAGGAAGGTTTTGGACGAGATAAAGGTCATTTACTTACTGTACATTTTACAAATTGAGAACTCACATGAGTGAATTATTCAAACATTTTGACCCACTTTTGAAGCATAAAATCAGATTAAATGATAAGCAAAGCGTATATGGATATCACCATGCAAAGAAGCTAAATTAGAAAAATAGACATTCGCTCCTCCGTTTAAAACCAATTTTGTAAGGTAATAGATTAAAGCCCCGAGTCCCTATGGGGTTTACGTGAAGATTTCGTATCATGCCGCGACGTTTATAGAATTTATTCTGTTTGACATGTAAATAATAATGAGTAAATTTAGGTGAATTTATTTCATTCAATTTTGTGTGCATTGAAATATATCCCAGTATTACAAATGAACCCGTAGACACGCCCCCTTTTTCTCAATCCATTCGTGTTGAAATAACGTTTTTAAAAAGGTTCTTAAATCTTATCAATTATTTTTTATTCCTTCCAAAGCACTTTTTTTAGGTTTTTAATCGAGCAATATGACTATATAACTATATAACCCGAGTTGCACATTTTCGAGTTACAGTTTACAATATGAAACTGACAAGGTGAATGGTTTTGGAATGAAATTGAATGAAATTAAATGTGTGCGATTTGGGAGTCTTAAGTAGATTTAGAGGGAGGTAATCCAATATAGCTTATTTTGTTCATTCTGAACATAAATAGCGATATTTATTACCTCCCTTGAATAATATATGCACACAAAATCTATAGATAGCCTCCTACCTTTAAAAGAACCAATCAGACAATTATTGTTTCAAAATATCAGTGAAATCAGGGATTTAACTAGCTATTTTTATTTTGAAAGAAGTTGTTGATCTTAAATTTTTAAGTGATTTTGGAGCGTTTTTGATTGGTTTGAGAGAGTGTTTTGAATGAATGAATGTGGCGCTGAATGATTTATTAAGTTTGGTTTTGATTGAGATGTATGTTAATTTCACGATGTTACTAACTGTACCGGACCCTTGTGGATTTAACTTCCAGGTTTTTATTTTGAACGTAGTTGTTAATCTTATCTTTTTTAGTAATATTTGAGAGTTTTCGAATGTTTTGAGTGAGTGTTTGGAATGAATGATTGGAGCGCTGAGTGAGCGAATAAGAATGGTTTGTATCGGAATGACAGTCAATTACACGATGTTAAAAACAGTAAGTATGTTGCCCATGAGTAATCGAGGTCAAATGTTCAATGACCTTGGTGTCTAGTAAAAGCCTATTACATTTAGAGTGTGTAAATAAAGACGTGAAGATCTTAGGTAAAGGCATTCATAAAATATCAAAAAAAATGATAAAGTTTGTTTATTAAAGTTTTTATAAGTATATTAAAGGTCAATGTCGAGGTCAGGGCTCGAGGTTATAAAAATTTTCTCAGGCACAATTTTCTCAAATTTCAATTTGAGATTAAAGCTGCTTTTCTGTTTTAATACTCATTTTAATGTATTAACATAAAAAAATGATATTAATAAGTTGTTATAAATAACAACTTATTAATATTATCTTTTATTTTCATACATTTATTTTAATTTAAAATTTGAGAAAATTAAGCCTGAGCCTGAAAAAAGTTTTATAACCCTGGGCCCTGATTTTCAAGGACCGTTGACACTGGTTAAAAGTTGTTTGGTTAAACTTTGTCAGTTAAAGGTTTGGGTAAGAGTTTTTTTCAGGAATGGTAAAGGTCCCTTTTTCAACGTCATTTTGACAGGGTGTTGGTCTTAAATAAAAGTCTTTACCGAGATTGGGTGTTTCTGTAAAATATGAAGCCTCCAGGATAAATATTGATATAAAATAAAAAACAACAAAACTTTAACCTCATGCTGACTTTGAAACCGACGCCGACATCCGAGACTATGACAATAGCCGCATTTATTCAAAGACTTACGTCCCAGGTTTACGTAAAAGAGGAAGAAAAGCTTATTCCAATCAAAGCTTATTCCAATCAATTAGGATTATGTTACGCATATTGACGTTATCTTGTGTCGATATGTGTTTGTAAACAATGGCAACGCCTAAACTTCTGGGAAATCTTTCAATATAGGATGCTATCCATTTGCAGGAATACAATTTCACAAATATCAACGGCGTTTAGTTATTTGATGTTTCCGAATCGAAAGACGGCGCGAATATGGAATACTTCTTTTTCTAATTCCAACTGCCAAAGCTTACTCTAATAAAATTGTTTTCGCCTTATGGATTTGTTTGAAAAAAAAATCATTGCGGTATTTTATAATTGCAAATATAACAAGTTTAACTGCCTAACTTCTTTAGAGGATTTTGCCTAGTTTTTAAAATAGTTTTGGGAAATCAAAAATGATTGCTCAATGATTTACATGCATACAAATATATTCACGAATTAAATTCAATAATATTTTGAAATTATTAATTTTCAAAATGAAATGCTTTTTAAGACTAATAAAGGACATATTTATTTCGATAGGTACACATCATGCATATCAATGAAAGCCAAACGTGATCGGGGTTTATATGTAGTATCATAAACCATAATACTTTACAAATATACTTTTGCTGACGTCGTGAGTTGTTCTGGCATGGGCTTTGTTTTGCTGAGGAATTGTAGGCCAATCAAAGCATTTTTTAAAGAATGACGTCACACAATTAATAAATCGCTGGCTCCGCCCTTGACCTCCGCCATGACAGTTTGCTTCCGTAATTATGCCCCCCCCCTTTTCGAAGACAGGGGTTACAGTTAAGAACATCGCGAAATTGACAAGATGAATGATTTCTAAATAATTTTTGGATAAAATTGAACGAGTGTGTAAAACGAGTTTTGAGTAAACAAAGAAGTTCTACGTACGACTGACCGATTGACCGATCGGCAAGTGCAAAGCAATATGACAAATTGACATTCATTCTGATCGATACCATTCTAAATCGCTCTCTTTTCATGGCGCTGTCTGAAATTGTATTAATTATTTTATACCTAGACTGAAAAATTGAGAACAATATTATAGTTGCTTAGAATATCAAGGTTTTCTGGTCGAGGTTGGGGGGATTTATTACGACGAGGCTTTGCCGAGTCATGATAATTTCTCCAAAACGAGACCGTATAATATTGATATTTTAGGATACAAACTTATTTTCTATTTATAATACGATTATTTTGGGGGGTAAGAATTTCTATGAAACCTTAAAATAAAAAAAAACAAAAAAAAGTCAAGTAAAGACGGTCTAGTAATTATCTGTGAATATGCAAATTATTTCTAAAAATACGAGGGTTGTCCCAGGAATTCGTGAACTTTTGTAATAATTTTTATATCAAACGTACGATGAAACTGAAAATTACCAGTAATATGGATTAATCATTTTCCTGTATTCTGGTGTGACTACAGAGGGATATTTTCAATACTCGCGAAGATATGATTTAAAACGTAACACTAGTAAATGGGTGTCGGCGCACGCTATTAACGTCGTTTAATAATTCGTGAAACGTCGTTTCAAAACTGAATCACTTCTTATAAAAGTAGCGTTCTTACCGGCCCTATAATCTTGTTTCAAAGAAAGAACATATGACAAAACATATTTCAAAGCATTGTTTATATACACTTTTGTAAGCATTCAATAAGAGATTTGATTTTAAAACCATTTTCTTCGATCTTTTACGTGGATACGCACTATTGTATTTTTTTAACCCGTCAATGGGTGAGTAAAGTGAATGTTGTTGTTGTTGTTGTTTTGATTTTCGTAACAAATAGTTATATCTTTAGACATTTCAAATATAGGAACTTTTATTGTTTTGTACGGACAGGAAATAAATATTAAGGCCAGTTTTGAATACATTAGTATTACACTACCAATACCTTTATTCATCGAAATAGACCCACCAAAGAAATCTCGGATTTCATGGAAATCACTTCCAAATATATTTTGATGCATGAATATTTCTCTAAACTCTCGATTTCCATCAGTAATTGGCACGCCTCATGATCAAGTCATAACAAACTATACATTGCTGATTTACTTTCATGTATTCGCAGTTTCTGTATCCCGCCAGGCGTTCTGATTGACGTCGCCGAAAAAGTATTTTATTCATTTATCGTCGCTTCTCGCATTAGTTCGTACTAACTTAATTTTTTTACTGATATTTTTAAGTCATTTCACTTAATATGTTCCTCGTTTACCCGTTTAAAAAGGAACGTTCCACAAGCAGTTACGGTCATTCCTTATTTCGATTCTTTTCATGGTCTGTATAGAGCTTATTTCGCAATTCATACCTAATTTTGATCGAATTTGTGCGCCGAGCATTCCGTTGACGTCGCCATTTTCACGCTGTTTCACTTGCACTCGGACAAAACAAAACTTCATAACTGCGCACTGCGTAATGTCATTTGTATGAAAATACACATGCGTGAACTCCAGAATTATCTGCTTTCAGCAATGGTGGTTTTATATCAAACTCATCATGAATATTGAAATGAATGACGTTCAAACATCTGCCATATACGATTCGTAAGTAATGAATTTGACGTGCGCCGACCACCCCTACAGAGTGTGTCTTTTAAAGCTTTAATTCTCAACATGACCATATCAAAATTGTAAAACCTATACCAATCTGTTGCAAATTAACGTGTGTTGTCAACTTAAGAGTTTAACTTTAATCGGACGCTGGATTTTTGAATAATCGAAAAAGTTCACGAATTTCTGGGACAACCCTCGTAGACTGCCTGACATTATTTCATGCTGTCAGGCAGTTGATATCAGGTCAAAACAGGTAGCATTGCAGAATTAATTGAAATACTGGCTAATTCGATTGCCTTTGTTTCGTTTTTTGAGCGGGGTGTCCGGTTGTCGTCATGCAACAACTTTGACATTTTATGATAAATCTTTGTAACATTTCAGAAACTTCGTCGAAACTTCGATATAGTGTTCAAAATGACAAAAAAGACTAACATTATCAAGGGGATAACTCCAAATCAATTTTCGTGTGATTTCATCTTAGATTTATTTATACCTTCATTAAATATCAAAAAGGAAAACGGTCGCAGTGTCCTGGTTTTAAGAAATGAGTAAGAGTATCTTTTATTACATGAATGTATGAAAATAAACACCCATACGCACTGTAAGGATTCGCGATCAAGTGATTTTTTACGGAAATTATATTGGGTTTTTTAGTTTCATAATTTCATCAAATAAAAATATTCTCTTCACATCTTATAATTCGATATAATCAAGCTTATGAGTAAACACTTTATCATTATGATGCAGACTTTGCGGGGGACTAAATTGTGCAAAATCTTAAGAAATATTTTCATCAGCGTATGAAACTAAATTTTAGCCTCAGAATGAAATCAATTAATACGTAATCATTTTTGTATGAATTATGTCCCTTATTTCTTTTTATATTTCATTTAGCCTTATGCAGTCCCCAACAACAAGGCGCAGGCAAACGCATGTATTGCTCTGGTTTAGACATGGAACACTTAGTACCTTCACCTCGTGTTGGAATCATTCTATATCACTCACTCGGCGCTCCATTCATTCATCCCAAACACTCACTCAAACAATTCAAAAACGCTCCGAAATCGTTGAAAACATTTTTTTCTGGGGTGTGGATTTTAAAGCATCTGATTGGTATATACGTGAAGACAGGAAAATTTGAAAGAACGGATATTTTTTTAAAGGAAGGTAATAAACTATCGCTAATGTCGATCAATTTGAACGACATTAGCGATATGTATTAACTCCCATTAATTCCTTTCAAAGCTCACTCTTCCACTCATTCAATATCATTCCTTAATCATTCCAAAATCATTCATCTGGTCGATTTCACTATGTTATTAACTGTTTCAATTGAAGTAAAGAAATTAGGAAAAACGGTATCACAAACCATATGTTGTGCGTATCTGCGTAAAAAGGGCGTATCTGTGTCAAGGTTACGAGTGTTATACTACGTACACACGTGAGTGTCTGTATTTTACTGATAAGCCTTTTTTCTGTCTAGTTTATTTTACATCAGTTTTTACATCCTTTCACCGTACTATTAAAGCGAAAGTTATGCAAGATTTAGATGACCCAGTATTTCGTTCAAGAGAAAAAACAATTGCAATACGTTTGAAAATTGGGATCCAACTTTGCACATGCATCCACATGCTAAGCAGGGTAGAATTTCTTAAATTTCGCATTTTTTTAAAACTTGAACGCAGATCAGCACTGTGAACAAGACGAAAAAAAGTTCTTGGTTTGGTTTAAATCTATTTATTTTACATCAATTGGGAAACAAGTTCTTACAGTTTAGATTAATCCCTGTCAATTCTGCTACCTTTAAAATTCACCAGTTTTGACGCCGAATGTGTGGACTAATGAAAGGACAAAGATCGATAGCCGCTCCCGGGAATCGAACTCAGGACCTTTGGGTCAGGAGGCCGACGCTCTACCTTTAGACCACGGACACCATAAAAAATATTCTCGAAACAATTAAGTTAATATATTTTCAGGTAAAAGTTAAACATAGTAAAATTGACGCTCATTCTGATCAAACTCATTCTAAATCATCCAGTCGGCGCTCCATTCATTCATACAAGCACTCACATAATTCGATCAAAAATGGAAACATTTCGAAATCGTTCATGACGATCGACATTTTACTCAATTCGATCAAATCGTTCTACATTCAATTATTAGCTGGTGTGGATATTAAAGTGTTTAATTGGTTTACGACGACACACAAACAGAAAAGTAGACATATTTTATAAAAGGGGGGTAATAAATTTCGCTAATTTTGTTAATCCTGAACAAAATTATCGATATTGGATTTCCTTCCTTGAATTTCACTCAAAACTCGCTCCACATCCTCATTCAAATTCATTCCAAAACATTCCAAACTCATTCAACTTGTCAATTTCACGATATTGTTAACTGTATCTTCAAGAATGTGTAATCGCCAGGAATCGTGTCTGAGACACGATGATTGAGCGTGCAAAGCGCTACCATCTAACAAAAGGGTCAAACTTAAATTTTTGGAAGAGGCTAACAAATACAGTGAATTGCATCGTGAAATTGACATTCATCTCAATCAAAACCATTCTATATCGCTCACTCATCGCTCCAATCATTCGTTCCAAACACCAATTCAAACTATTCACAAACGCTCAAACCCATTGAAAAATATAGAATCAAAAACGTCATTCAAAATAAATTTTGATTGAGAAAAATCGCGATTTCGCTGACATATTTCAAATTGATAGCGTCTCATAGGTTTTTGAAGAAATATGAAGCTATGTATAGAACTTGAATGATTTTTTTTTAAAGGGAGGCAATCAATATCGTTAATTTTGTTCATCCTGGACAAAATTTGCGATATAGGATTACCTCCCATTAAATTCACTCAAAACTCACTCCACATACTCATTCAATTTCATTCCTAAATCATTCCAAAATCATTCAACTTGTCAATTTCACGATGTTGTTAACTGTAGTTTGGAACCGCAGACTTTGTACTCAGTGAAGGGTTAAAGGGTTAAAGGGTATACGCCTCTGTTTTTCGTTTATTGACGAAGATTAATGCTAATCCGTATCATTTGGTCGTGGGAATAAAACGTGGCCTACCTGGTACCTGGTTTCTGATTTTTTATTCGTTTTATTACGCACTATCATGGTTAGGTCGTAAAATATATGCTAGTAAACAGGCACCTGTATATTATGGAGCTTAGACTTTCACGTCAGCAGAAGCGAAGATTGCTTGATTGAATGGAGTTTTACACCGCTTTCAACATTTTTTTTTCAGTTTTATCGCGGCAGCTGGAGCACCTAATAATGGTTTCCTGGTATTTCTCTCACCAGTACAACCACCACATCCGTTTCTAGCTTCCAGCTGCTATCTCACATAGGTCTACGATTATCAACCCATTGGTGAGAGACAAATAGTCGGAAAGAATGAGTGCCGCCGTCGGGGATCGAACCCGGGACATTAGAAACGAAGAACTGATCAAATAAATAATCCCGGAACAATCCATATAGTACAGAGGTCTAATATTTTGAATGCTGCATCACCTATGAGGTTTTTTGTTAATACAATAGCCCTGTCATCCACTTTGGGTCTCGCCGGACCACACCAGTTTGATTTTTGATGACATAAAATTAAAGATAGTGTTTCATATTTTGCAGCCAATATGGACAGATGACCATGTCTGTAGTTTGCAATAGAAAAAAGAAAACACCTTAGAAAAGTACCATTTTAAAATTTCCTGCATGGAAACAAGCTCGCCTGGAAACAATCTGTTAATATGCACCCACAGACCTTAGAATTTGGAAAAATCCCATACCCACATTCAAGGGGTAAAAGGACTCGCGCTGAGGCTTTTTATTCGGAGGTAATCCAAAATCGAAAATTTTGTTCAGGTTGAACAAAATAAGCGATATGTATTACCTCCATTTAATAGAATATGCATGAAAGTTCTATATTTAGCTTCTTATTTCATCAAGAACATATCAGACGCTAACAATTTCAATTAAGTCAGTTAAATCGCATTTTTTCCTACCTTTATTTATTATGAATGCCTTTGTTGATTGTATCTATTTACAGTGAGTTTGGAGCGTTTTTGAATGGTTTGAGTGAGTGTTTGGAATGAATGATTGGAGCGATGAGCGAATGAATTTTAAATGGTTTTGATCGGAATATTGGTCAATTTCATGATATAATTAAGGGAGTGGACCCGTAATAGTTCTGCAACGTTTTGGAAGTAATAAACTTTAACAGTGTTAATCTAGGTTTCCAAATGGTTTTCATTTGGAAACTTCGGTCAACATTGTGAAAGATCATGAGTTCCAAAAGGTTGTGGAACTATTACGGGTCCACTTACTTAACTGTAACCCCCGGCTTTCAAGTGTTGGTAAGTAAAATCTCGTTTCGTAAGATAATGTAGATTTGTCAGTTATTAATTGAAATCCCTTAGATGAATCATCCATCAATTAATTGACTAGACAGAATAAATTAAGTTTAGACTCGTCACAATATGAATCAGTCTGTTTGTGGTGAAGAATCAATTGTTCCAAAATGTTTTTGATTCTTTAATTATTCCTAGTGCGCGTAGGACGCAGATGACCAAGCATTGTGGTTTTCCTGGCTCATAAGGCAATGCTGGCAACGCAATGCAAAAAATTTGTTGTGGTCATGCTTGATGCAAATCTTGAGGTCTTATTACTCATAATTTGCAAGAATAAAAGACTACAAATGCGTTAAAAAAACATAACTAATGATAATGATACATTCACTTTGAAGTGTCAATCCAAATAACTGGCTTTGGCTTTCCAAATTCAGGGGTCGTTAACCACTGGACTATGGATGACTAGGTCTCAAAGCTGTTCTTTTAGCAGTCGATTTCGAAAACAAAGTCAAAGCAAAACAAAAAAATAAAACAACAACAACAACAAAAAAAATTAATCATGTTAATTTGATAATTATTTTGGTTACATTCCCTGATCTCGATTATACCTTTATAAGAGATTCATATGAAATATGAAATTTTATATGAAATTTCTTATAAAGTTTTGAACGAGACTATAATATTAGTCTTATACCTGCATTATTGCAGAAGTATTAAGATGCGCTACTCAGCACTAAAAATCAATGGATCAAAATAACCCCCTCGCCCCAATAGAAACTCTAAGGATCTAAACCATTTTTTTTTACAATTTCTCGTTCAACATGGACGCTACTACACATTAAAATGACGAATTATTCATAAAGACGCGTGCTTGATCGATTATCTAATTAACGTGACGAAACGGTCTACTGTATATCATAATATGTATCATAATATTCTAAATGGTTTGAAGGATACAATTGAACTGATCGAAAACAAACTATTAGTCATACATTTACATAAAGCATTTTCCCCATTCTAAAACAACGGACTCTTTATACGACGTTTGTACAGGAACGCTTACCACGTTCAGCATTGGAAGACGTCTAGCATTGGGGAGCTTAACATCGTTTAGGATTGGAAAGCTTATAAATAGAGGATTTTGAATGAAATACCGAATAATTAGAACAATAAACAGATGAAAACTAAGTTTAAGGTGACGAGTTAAATCAATCTTCTATTTGATGAACACACAATTGATATTCTATTTATGAAATGACCCGTGTTTTTGCGATAAATCGATGGAATTTCTAGAAAATTATCGAATCAAATTAATCTGCCAAACATGTTACGCTGATTGTTAATGGAGTTATTACATGGATTGTGACGTCATTTTCACGGTAACGAGATAGCGTTTCTAAAAGCTCTTAGCTCATTTGAATAGTTATACATATATCATCAGTGTAATTGCACCCGTTAAACATCAACAGACTCATTCCACTCTCGTTATGTATGTCATAAATTTTATCTTGAATATAAACGCTACGACGTTTAGTACTTGGACAGTTACTACGTTTAGTACTTGAACGTTTACGACGTTTAGTACTTAAGGTAGCTGCGGACAGATAACAATGTCGAATTTTCGACTTTCTTTAAATCTCAGAATAATTTCTGAGATTAACCTTTGAAGTGTGAGCATTAGCCTAAACGCAATAAAAAGGTTTTGAAGCACGTTCATTTTACGTCGTGACGTCATTAAGGGGCTAACCCCTTTTCGACCCGCCAAAATCAGTATTTGCAAATATCTTTTTAATAAATCGGTCGATTTTTACGAAAAAAGTTTCATTTAGAAAGTCCAAGAACGCCAATCCTAGTCATTTAATTTCTGTGCACATTCAAACAGAAAAACAGGTGTAAAACGCTATCTATTTCGCGATTTTTAAGATTTGACGGTACATTTTTCATTTTATTTTTTGTAAAGATATAGAAATTTCTCAAAAATTTGTCCGGTGACCTATGCTGATTTTTTGTTATGTTGTAGCGAAACAAAAACGCTTCACATTTATCAAATAAAAAAGATATGTCTTCGGGATAAATTTTTCATAAAATTTGATTTTGTAAAGTTGTTGCAAAATTTTTCGTCGAATTCGACGTCGCACCAAAACCACCGTTACTATGCTTATTTGACGCCAATCTTCATGCAATAACATATTCTAAAGTATTTGAAAATAAGGTTTACTGTTAAATATAGGTTTCAGAAGTATCAAATCTGAATTTGATTTTAAGAAAAGCAAAAAATTAATTAATTTTCCATCCGTTTAAGAAGACAGCTTTTGTGAATATTTGACGCGACGTTGAAATATCCTTTTATTTGCGACATCTTCGCGGAATCGAATTTTACAAAAAAATGAACCCGAAGACACATGGATTTTATTTTAAAAATCTTCAGCGGAATGGTTTGGTAGCAACATTTCTAAATTTCAGCATAGGTCACCGGACAAATTTTCGAGAAAAAAGTCAATGTTTCAGTAACTGTACTGGAAAACAGCAACACAGAAGGCATTTACATTTTATACATTACACCTTATTGTATTTCTTACAATTATATCTTCATATCAATCAAAACAAAAACATCAGGCGTTTTTTTACAAATCAAATGGCGTTTTCGGAATTGAAATCGGTTAATTATTTCCGAAAAAATCGACAATTACTGAATTTGGCCCCTAAAAAAGGGGTCGGCCCCTTGATGACGTCATGACGTCATTTCCACGTTATGTAATTCCTTTTTTATGACCGACAAATGAAAGCGGGTATTTCAAAGTTCAATTTTATCGCATTAGGTAAGATTTGCAGACAATTTAAAATTTGGACCTAAGATGACCTTCTATGTGTCCGCAGTTACCTTAACGTTCAGTACTTGAACGCTTACGTTGTTTAGTACTCGTGTGCTAACGTCATTATGTAACGGAAATTGATAGTTTAGCAAGGAGACGCATACTGTGGCTTTTGTGGCACTAGGATTTTAATATAGCACAAAGCTCTGTCATAACATATGCTTTATAAAGATGGTCGTCTGTTGATTTCTTTTTTTTAAAACTAGAAACGTTTTCCAACTCATTCGAGATTAGATTTCATTCCATTCTTAGGAGAGAAATTGACTTTCAAACTGTCACATACAGTTCATTTTTTGGTGATTGTCGGTCTACTATCAAACGTAAACCCTAACAATTGTTGACGCAAAGACACCATCATGCAATTCCTTTATCTCCGAATATCAACCCCAGTCTTGCTGCCCTCTGCTGTATCTATTTTCTTTTTAATATAACTATCGTCGGGAGGGGGTCATGCAGATGGTAATGTATCCGTATTAGATCAACTCAATGCATATTTGGAAGTGTTTAAAGTTTGTGTCGCATGTGCAATACAAATCAAGATCCATGTGCTTACAGTTCGTAACCATCATGAGTTAAGAATGACGACAAACAGCAAACTCTTTCCAAATTATACCCAGCTTTGCAAGTATACTTGCGTGCAAAGCCGGGTATAATTTGCAAACAGATTGCACCGTTTTGTTGTCCTGAACGCATGGTCGATACTTGCCTTTGTGCTTGTTTGTATGGAGTTTGGCAATTTTTTTAGTTATATCGCGGCAGCCGGAGCACCTAACCATAAATTCCTGGTATATTTCTCACTACTGCTACGTCCCACATGTCCGAGCCTTCGGCTACTTATCCCTCAAAGGTCATCCAGTCATTGTCGGGACACAAATGAAAGGCATTCTGAGACCGAACCCTTGACTCATCATCAGGATTCTGACGTACCACCAAATTGGCGACAGAGTCCAGACATAGGAGCCACGAGTTCGACCTTAGGTGGCGGCGGCACGCATCCTTTCTGATATTTGTCTAACACTTTTTAGAAACAAGACGCCGATACCATTGCCTAAAATACACTATGAACCTTACATGTATTCGATCTAAGTAAATCTATCAATTATATAATTTCGTTAACTCATCCATTTATTTGTAGTCTAATTTATGTTTTTTGCTCATGTGCATTAGAACACTTGCGATGTAGCCCGCAATTTTACGACCGCAATCACTTTTCAAACAATTAAACTTCCATCTGTCTCGCTTAAATTAGCTTTTTGCAGCCAATATGATCTGATGACCATCTCTGTAGTTTGAAATAGAAAAAAAACACAATGAAAAAGTACCATTTTAGCATTGCCTAGAAAAAAGCTCGCCTGGAAACAACCTGTTGGTATGTACCAAAAGACCTTAGACGTTGGAAAAAGCCCTTACCTACATTCTAGGGGTAAAAGAACTCGCGCTGAGGCTTTTAAATATCCAGAACGCAGGGCATGCAGAAATCCAAATGCAGATAAATGATGGTTTTGGAATGATTTTGGAATAAAATAGAAAGATTGTGTGGAGCGAGTTTTCAGTGAATTTAATGGGAGATAATCCAAGATCGCAAATTTTGTTCAGGATTAACAAAATTAGCGATATGTATTACCTCCCTTTATTAAAATATGCATGCAAGTTATTTTTAGCTTCATATCTTATCAAGATCCTATCAGACGCTCACAATTTCAATTATGTCAGTGAAATCGCAATTTTTTCTACCTTTATGGATTTTGAATGACATTGTTGATGGTACCTATTTTAATTGAGTTTGGAGCGTTTTTGAAAAGTTTGAATGAGTGTTTGGAATGAATGATTGGAGCGCTGGGCGAATGAATTTGAATGTTTTGGCGGGAATAATTGTCAGTTTCATGATGTAATTAACTATAACCCCCGGCTTGCTAGTGTTAGTAGGCCCTTACTCGTTTCGAAAGGCAATGTCTCTCACCAATGGGTTGATACTCGTAGACCTATGTGAGATAGCAGCTGGAGTCTAGGAAAGGATGTGATGGTTGTACTTGTGAGAGAAATACCAGGAATCAATTGTTAGGTGCTACAGCCGCCGCGATATAACTGGAAAAATGTCGAAAGCGGCGTAAAACTCCATTGAATCGATCAATCAAGTTTTGGTAAGCACAAAATCGTTTCGAAAGACAATGTAGATTTCTCAGTCATAAATTGAAATCCCTTCGAAGAATCACTCTTTCAATTAATTGACTAGACAGAATAAATTAAGTTTAGACTCGTCACAATATGAATCAGTTTGGTTTGTGGTGAAGAATCAATTGTTCCAAACAATGTGTTTGGTTCTTTAATTGTTCTTAGCGTGCGTAGGACGCAGGTGACCAAGCATTGCGGTTTTCCTGGCTCATAAGCCAAATGATGGCAACGCAATGCAAAAAAAGTTATTTTTGTTGTCATGCTTGATGCAAATCTAGAGGTCGTATTACTCATACTTTGCAACAACAAAAGACTACAAATGCGTTAAAAAAAAACCCAACATAACTAATGATAATGATACATTCACTTTGAATCCAAATAACTGGCTTTGGCTTTCCAAATTCAGGGTCGTTAACCCCTGGACTGTGGATGACATATGAAATCTCTTATAAAGATTTGAACGAGACTATAATATTAGTCTTATACCTTCATTATTGCCGAAGTATTAAGATGCGCTACTAAAACTTAATGGTTCAAAATGAACCCCTCATCCAAATAGAAACTCTAAGGATCTAAACCATTTTTTTCACAATTTCTCGTTCAACGTGGACGCTGTTACACAGTAAAATGACGAATTATTCATATAGACGCGTGCTTGATCGATTATCTAATTAACGTGACGAAACGGTTTACTATATATCATAATATGTATAATAATATTCTAAATGCTTTGAATGATACCATTGAACTGATAGAAAATAAACTATTACTCATACAGAAACATGTAGCAACGTCCCACTCCTAAAACGTCATACACTTTATACGAAGTTTAGTACTGGAACGCTTACCCCGTTCAGCATTGGAAGACGTCTAGCATTGGAAAGCGTAACAGCGTTTAAGATTGAAAAGCTTATAAAAAGAGGGTTTTGAATGAAATACCGTATTAATTGAAGAAGTCTTCTATAAACAGATGAAAACTAATTTTAAGATGATGAGTTTAATCAATCTTCTATTTGATGAACACACATTTGATATTCTATTTATGAGATGACCCGTGTTTTTGCGATATATCGATGGAATTTCTTGAAATTTATCGATTCAAATTAATCTACCAAACATGTTACGCTGATTGTTAATGGAGTTTTTACATGAATTGTGACGTCCTTTGTCACGGTTAACAGATAGCGTTTTTCAACGCTCTTAGGTCATTTGAATATAGTAATACATATAGCATCAGTGTAATGGCATCCGTTTAATATCAACAGGCTTATTCCACTCTCGTTATAAATTTTATCTAGTATATAAACGCTGCGACGTTTAGTACTTGGACGCTTATGACGTTTTATACGTAGACGCTTACGACGTTTAGTACTTGGCCGTTATTGAAGAATCTAAAGATATTCATATAAAGATATGATGGTTAAGGTCAATGACTTAAACTAGTAGCGCCTACGACGTTAAGTAATCGAAATTGATATTTTAGCACGGGGACGGATATTATGGCTTTTGTGGCCCTAGGACGTTTATATAGCATAAAGCTCTGTCATAACATATGCTTTCGTTAATGAAGATATTCGTCATTTTTTCACGTTTAGAAATTTATTCAAACTCTTTTGAGATATTCGATTTGTTAGAGAGGAATGGGCTTTCAAACGGTTCCATACTATAGGGATGAGTGTCTTTTTCACTGCGTTTATTGTATATTTAATATCAGCAAAATTATGTATTATATCAGCAAAATGCATATTTATAAATGTTTAAAGTTTGCGTCGCCTGTGCAATACAAATCAATACAAATCAAGATCCATGTGCTTACAGTTCATAGCCCACAATGACTTAAAAATGACGACAAACAGTAAACTCTTTCCAAATTATACCCCGCTTTGCGTGCAAAGCCGGGTATAGATTGCAAACAGATTGCTCCGTTTTGTCGTCCTGAACGCATGGTCGACACTTGCCTTTGTGTTTGTTAGTATGGAGTTTTGCCATTTTTTTAGTTATATCGCGGCAGCCGGAGCACCTAACCATAAATTCCTGGTATATTTCTCACTACTGATACGTCCCACATGTCCGAGCCTTCGGCTACTTATCCCTCAAAGGACATCCAGGCATTGTCGGGACACAAATGAAAGGCATTCTGAGACCGAACCCTTGACCCATGATCAGGATTCTGACGTTACACCAAATTGGCGACAGAGTCCAGACATAGGAGCCACGAGTTCGACCTTAGGTGGCGGCGGCACGCATCCTTTCTGATATTTGTCTAATACCTTTTAGAAACAAGACGCCGAAAACATTGCCTGAAATATACTATGAAACTTAAATGTGTTCGATCTAAGTAAATCTATCATTTATATAATTTCGTTAACTCATCCATTTATTTGTAGTCTTATTTATGTTTTTTGCTCATGTGCATTAGAACACCTGCGATGTAGCCCACAATTTTACGACCGCAATCACTTTTCAAACAATTAAACTTCCATCTGTCTCGCTTAAATTAGCTCGTATTACCTGAAGGGTATTTGAATGCATTTCAATTTTAGTCAAAGAATTTGTATTAAGGTAGTACATCACCATTTGGAAATCTTAAAATCGGTCCAAAATATGCACTCCTCGGTTGATGTTAAACTACGGATTTACCAATATCATGAGACCAATCCGATTGATTGGATGGAGTTTAACGCCGCTTTCAACGTTTTTTTTTTCAGTTATATCTGGGCAGCTGGAGCACCCGTTGAACAATGGTTCCTGGTCATGATTTCTCTCACCAGTACAACCACCACATCCTTTCCTAGACTCCAGCTGCTATCTAACATAGGTCTACGATTATCAACCCATTGGTGAGAGACAAATAGAATGAAAGAATTAGTGCAGCCGTCGGGGATCGAACCGGGGACCTCTAGATTGACTGTCCGACGCAAGACCAATTCGAACATGCCCGGTCACTCGTCCTTCCCCATTAGCACAGTCGGCATAGCACGTGATTTCAAAACAAGTGAAGTTCGACATTAACAAACTAATTATTGTCTTTCGGATGAGGCCTTAAACCGAGGCCCCGTGTGACGATGCTTTACAATGAACCATGGCGGATCTCAGCATATATCCTTGCACTATCCAGGGCTGTCACAAATAACCCGCGGCCTTCTAAGGGCGACTCATATGGGCATAGGCCTATGCTAGGTACCCTTTTGTGCTGGACCTTTTGGGTGAATTCTGATAGTGGACCTTTTTGGACTGGGACTTTTGAGCTTAGCCTTTCTGACACTGCCTTTTTGACCCGACAATGAAACAAATAGGCCTCAGAGAGGGGTTCGTGGCGACCAACGAACCCCTCGCTGGATTCACCACTGAAAATTAGGGCATGTGCAATCACTCAGTCAATCATGCTGACATAGTCATCTACAGACGATGTTCTTTGAAAGAAGGTATTCTGCGTGATTAATGAACTGGCAGGGCGGGGCGTAACTGTGACGTAATTTGGCGAGTTTACTTTTCAATGGTTTGGGTTCTTTCAGATTATAGTCGATAATCATCGTTAACGCGTGCAAATTACTATATCCTAAAACCTCAAGGATTCACGTGCTTTGAGAGAGTGAACACATTTCATCGTTTGGTTACCAATGCCTCGTAACTTCAGCTTGATTAAGTTGAAGTTACGAGGATTTGGTTACCAATCCACGATTTAAGGTCTCGAGTTATTTATGTCGACTCTCTTTGGAAGGCGGTTATTTAAGATAAAAGCTGATTCCCTTAACCGTAAGTGCAACGACTCGTTACCTAGGCTCCGCCCTGCCAGGGCATTAATCATGGTTAATAGAGTTTAATCGTGCACGTGGGTACTATTGTGGGTCATGGTATAGTGCAAATTCATTGACATGACTGACCGTAACCTCTATCAGCATACATTACATGCTAGACTGATTGTCACATGGTATCTCCGTTAGGTCTCGTTTAACTTCGTGAACCAAGTTTCATAACATATACCTATTAAATGACACTATGATGAGTGGATACTTGTCATTGCACGTGGAAAGATTACAGAATCAGAAGACGAAAGACAGTGGTTCGAGTCACTATGACAGCATGTTTAATTTTCCTCTAGGTTTCAATCCATTTTATTTTTTTTTTCTTTTGAATATTGTTTTTTCTTTTGAATAATGTTGAATATCACTCGATCACTCGATTTGCGGTATGTTATAAACTTTTCGTTTTTCCTGTTAGTTTCTTTTTTACTTTATTTGTTTGAATGGGTTAAACGCCTCTTTTTTTTATATTTTTTTCGGTCATATTGCCGGGGGGGGGGGGGCTGAAACGCTTAACAATGGATGTCTGGTATTTTGCTTACGAATTCAACCACGACAACTCTTCCGAGACTCCAGTTGCTAATCCCACATAGGTCTTCGATTTTCAACCAAATTTGCCCTTTAGGCCCTTTGACAGCGTCTTTTGCTTTCCATATTTGAGTTCAGGAGATAGGATACGATAAGTGCTCTGCAAAACAATTAATTTCATTCAAACTCGAGATAACTAGTCAAATGGAGGAGGCTAACAGAAAATAAGAAAGAAAAAAAAAACAGTGGGACGAAAGCAGATTCGAACTCATGATCCCTGCACCTGTAGTCATCAGACTAGACCTCTCGACCACACAGTCAAACAGTGAGTATTGGAACTATTATATTATACAAACATTTTCAAAACCCACACACTACACGGATTTACGATGTTTTTCGAAAGCTTGCGGCTACCCTCGATGATAAATGTATTCATCGGTTAATTTATTCATTGCATAAAGGTCAAGTCATGTCAATAATTTCACACTATAAAATGTCACTGAGATTGTGAACTGTGGGTAGGAACAAATTACTTACTTGGTCTAACTTGGTCTCGAGATCTTTAATAGGCATCTGCCTCTCTGATCCGTCTTCAGTGATTGGTTTTCACATTTCTGTCCCGCTTCCTGTCCGTAAAAATTGGGATGAAACTTGATTGTCATATTACTCCAATGTTAATTTAAAAGATTTTAAAACTATTTACATTTTTGGCTGTGACCGGCCGTAGTTTTAGGTAGTGAGTTCCAGTGGAGCTAAAGCTATGGCGACAGAAAAAGACGGTTTCAGTTCTAAAGCTCATCATCCACTATCACAGTTCAGCCTTGTGTGTGGATACATGGTTACTATGCGTTCAAGATTAAAATTTCGCAAAACATATGACGAATTCTATACCGAGTTGCATGTGCACAGGGGTGTATCATAATTCATTTAAATGTTCGTTGACTTTCTGAACCCAGCCCTGTAATCAGGGTGTAAAAGCGCTGGGCAAGCGCTTTGAGATGATACCCCTCTTTGCACGTGCACGTACGTGCAAAGCGAGGTGTCATTTCGAAAGCGCATCGCTAACGTTTTCATCCAGAACGCATGGCAGGCTTATTTCTAAGGGAATACATTTATTTGCGCTATTTTACCCATTACTGGGTTAATGTCAAGTTAACATAATAAAGTTACATATATCATTACATGTACAATTATGAACAAATAGAAAAAAAAAAAAATAATAATAAATACACACACATCACACATTTAAGCTGACAATCAAAATTATTGAAAAGAAATGTAAATGGTTTGGAGTACATGGTAAAACAGGAAATTTCTACGTAATGTCACATTTAATAATGAATTTTCCTATCGCTTTGTGAACCTTTATATCTGGATGTTTCATCAGGGTAACAAAATCATCTTTACTTTTAAAATTTGCTAAAACGTCAGCTTTCCTTATTTCATGTATCATGTAGAAGGGAAGTAACTATTCGGCTTCTGATTTTGGTATTCATATAGATTAGCCTCCCCTTGTAAACATAAAGTTTTGTGTCCGACTTTGATCTGTCATCTGAATATTTTCCAAGTAAAATCGCATAATGCTGTGGTTGATATTGCTCTCAATTATTTCTGGTTTATTAATCTACATTTCGCTTCGAATTACACCAAAGTCGGTTGAAATAGACGGAAAACACGTCGTTGTAAGTTGAATTTAATGTGTTTTCGTGCATACAACTTTTGACGTACTGCAGTAACCGATAGTCGCGCATCCATTTGCGTAGGCATTTTTCGTATAACAGTTGAAAAATATCTAGTTATAGATAATAATTAAGACAGGAATGTCATCAACTCAACCTTTCATCGGTCCTTAGCCCATATTTGGAGGACATAGTTGAAATTTTCTTCTTTCCCACAAGTTTCTATTCCAATGATAATGGTTTAAATTTTGTTTCTCAAAACATTCTCATATGATCCTCGGAGTCCATCAGACTCCTTACTTACAAAATGAAGGAGTTCCAACCGGTGAACAAGGAGTCATAGACTCCCAGACTCCCCTTTGTGTCGAACCCTGATGCCTACAACTCCTATGTCGTGGGAAACTTTTTGATTTATTAGTCGAAATCATTTTGCTAGTATCATCATTGTGAATAATCTATTTATCAAAAGTACTGGTCTGCTTTGAAATAAGTCTGTCAATTTGACACTTCAATGTGACTTGCTGGAAGGATTTCTTGTACTGTAATTAAATAGTCTGGCTCATTGACCAGCTAGTTAGCACGCTTGACTTGTTACCTAATGTCTGTTCGTTCGAGTCCCACCAGAGATGGGTAGTGTATTTAGAAAGTACATTTTACAGACAGTCTCTGTCCACCCAGCAGTAAAAGTGGGTAGCTGAGGTTAGAACACATTGCCTCTTTCTATGTGCAGGATAAATCTGGAATGAGTTAACTTTTTAAAGTACAAGAACTAGTTCTTGAACTTCTAGACCTAGTTATTGAACTTCTAGAACTAGTTATTGAACATGCCCTTGAACATAAGTTTTTGAGATCAAGAACTAGTTTTAGAACTTGTTCAAGAACTAGCACTTAACTCTTTTAGGTGACTGGTGGATCAAGTGGTATAGGCAAGGCTATTGCTTTACTGGCCGTACAAAGAGGGGCAAATGTTACAATCCTTGCTAGAAACAAAGTGAGTATGAAGGATTTTGGGTAAAATGTATTAAGTATTAATCTCTGACCGTTTTTAATTAAACTTTTCACAATCTTTACACTTCAATTTTTTTTTTTTTTTTTTTTTTTAAATTATTGTGTTTTTAAGAACTGCAAGAAGAAAATTGGCTGAATCTGATCATGGTATCAGCCATATTTGACAGTATTAACATTACATTTTGTGAACAACAAAAGCTATATTTCCACTTGTTGCTCTTCAGCTAGTGAAATTGTAGCTTTTTTTATTCACTCAATGAAATATAAATCAATCTTATACTTAAACAAACAATTAGCATTTATTTCTATGACTCTATATATATATATCGATATACCTGTCTGATCCCCCAAAAATATTTAGAGCAGCTTTAATTAACTGGTGTTATGATCTTTTTGGCTTCTTTTTGACAACAATTGTGGGGATTTTCATTCCTTTTGAAAAAAGAAAGTGGTATAGACTGAAAGGTATGAAGCTAAAATTGAAATCACACTAATATGGATCATAAGAAGTTGTCTCGTATATCTATAAAGTGTGATCGAATTTTAGTTTCATACCACAATGAAAATATAAGACACTTTTAGTTTTAGACAGATTATTTAGGGTTTAAAGTCTTTATTTCTCATTAAAACCCTATAATGTGGGTACTCATATGAATAAACTTGATGAGATGATTCCAGAGAGTACCCACAATATAGGATTTATGTAAGTATTGATGAAATAATTTCATTTGAAATCCAAAATACCCCCTCTATATGTAGCTTTGTATACCAAGGGTGTGGAATTCACATGCTTGACTTGTTGGACACAGGCTTTTCCTCATGAGGGCTAGTAGGTTTTTCAAGGGCAAAGAGTTGAAGTAAATCTTGATACAATACTAAAAGGATCTAGGAGAAAAGTCATCTTATGTTTGTATCAAAGGGGGGGGGGGAGAAAATATTGTCTTTAATGAAGAAAATGCTGGGTTACAGCATTTTCTTCATTAGAATCAATCTTTGTCTCAATATACAGTATACAGTCAAACCTGTCTTTGCGGCCACCTGTATTTAGCAAGCAGCCTGTATAGCGCAAGTGACCACTGAATTACCAAATAGAGCAATTGCACAGAAATTAACCTGTATGAAGCAAGAACCTGTCTTAAACAAGTACTTTTACATTGTTCCTAAGGTGCTTGCTTAAGATAAGTTTTACTGTATACAGTCAAACCTGTGTTAAGCAAGCACCAAAGGGACATTCAAAAAGTGCTTGCTTAAGACAGGTGCTTGCTTAATACAGGTCAATTTCAGTGCAACTGGTTAATTTGGGAACTCAGTGGCCGCTTGCTTAACACAGGTTGCTTGCTGAATATAGGTGGCCGCTTAGACAGGTTTGACTGTTTATCAGTTCATTTTTTGTGGGCAAGTTCATTTTGATCCTGGACATTTATTTTACTTGTCCATGGACCTTTAGAAACCATTATCTTCAGCTTGTAATTAAAAAAATAATAAAACGGAATTTCTCTATATTACTATGTTGACAGTTGAAGTTAGAAGAGACTAAAACAGAATTACAGAAGAATCTCAAACCAAACAGAAAAGTTCAGTGTTTATCTGTAGACCTTTCCTCAAACTATAAAGATGTAGAAAAGACAATTAAAGAGGTATTAAGCATATAAAATAAAACATGTCAAAATTCCAATAATTTAATCTTAGTTGTGTCCATTAAGATTTGTGCATTCTGATTGGAATAAGAAATTGTTTTAATTCCCAATGAAAACAGTTTTGAGTATGCAGCTATTTGGTAAGGCTCCGCAGAAAGTAGTACACAAGAAACATATTTCTACATGATGAATTTCTAATTTTGGCTTCATGAAAATAAATTATAAGATATGAAGGGAATATATGTTGATTTCAAGGAGATATGAAATTATGAACCTAATCACACCCATGAATGAATCTGCTTTGTGCATAATACAGTGTGATTAGTTTTGTAGTTTGATACCTCAACGAAAAAAACAAATACTCTCTACATCTCTAAATTAAATCATAAGTGCTGAAAGGACTAGATGCATCAAACATGATCCAGTTTTTCATTTGAAAATGCAATGTAGAAGTTTGAAACTTTTCTGACTTGATAAGGAAAAGCAGGTGGTATAGGCTAAGATTAGACTGCACATATTTGCAGACTCATTTCTGTCTATCCGAAGGGTACAGATAAGAGGGGGGGGGGAATTCCAGTCTAAAACATTTATTTCTCATTGAAACCCTATTTTTTGGGTACTCATTTGAATTGTCTTGATAAGACAATTCAAATGAGTACCCACAACATAGGAATTGATTTATGCTACTTTAGTTGAAATAATTTAAGTTGAAATCCAAATAACCCCTCTATCTGTAATCTGTATCCACACTACTAGACCAGGAATATTCTGGGTACAGTATGACAAGGGTTAAATGTATTCATAAAGAAATTAAGGTAGTAGACCTGTTACAGATCTGCAATTTTTAAGAACTCTTGTTAATTCACAATGTTAACCGTGGTATTCCTAATGAAATCCTTTAGAAAACCTTCTACGGGTTAAAGTTTTGGACTTCTGAAATTTCGTTGAACTATTACAGGTACAACTACCTTAAATTCATCATACCATGGTATATATCTATATCTTATCAATTATAGATTGTTAAGAATAAAATCAGAATGAAATATGAAAATGTAAGCAGTCAAGGGCAAATTCAACGATTTTATCGAATTATTAAGTCAATGTCACTCAGGTAATTGTCCTTCGCCACTGGATGCGCAATTAGTAGTCCTCTTAAGTGGGATGACTCAGATGAAATGTTGTGGTTGTTTTTGAGTGAAAAATGACAGAAACTATGGGTAAATGCACCAGCTGCATGATATAACTGCAATATTGTTGAAAGTGGTGTTAAATCCATATAAACAAACAAAACAAACTATCAAATAAGTTGAAAGGGTTTTTCACCCATTTTTTTCTGAAACTCTCTAAAATTTTGTAATTCTCTCAAAGCTTTGTTATAATCTTGTACTTAGGCGGAAGAAAAACTTGGTCCTGTGTTTATGTTGGTAAACTCTGCAGGGATGGCTATTAGCAGATCATTTACAGATATAGATCCAGAAGCTTTTAGGGTAAGTACATGTATCTGTCCTGCTGCATGATAACAAAATGGTGCAAACTGTTTGCAATTTATACCCCTTTTTGCAAATGCAAAGTGGGATATAATTTGCAAACAGTTTGCACCTTTTTCTCATCAAGAACACAGGGCTTGTTCTATGCCATTTTAGTATTTTTATATCTGAACATAACCGTATATTGTGGGTAGACATAAGGGCTGTGTTTATGTTGGTTATCTTTGTAGGGATGACAGTTAGCATATCATATACCAATATAGATCCAGGGGTGTTTAGTGTAAGTATCTGCCCTGTGTTCAGGATGTAAAAGCATTTCGCAAGCGCTTTGAGATGATACCCCCCTTTGCACATGCTCATACATTCAAAGTTGGGTATCATTTCGAAATGCTTTCATCCTGAACGTAGGGCAGGTTCTATATTATTTTAGTAACATTATATCTGAACAAAACCCTATGTTGTGGATACACATCGGTTCAGTATTTGTGTTGGTTAACTCTGCAGGGATGGCTATCAGCACTGCAGATAATTTACAATTCAAGGGGTCAGTGCAACTCTATTGTAAGTGCCTATATATATTTTTATCTTATAACTATACAAATATCCGTGTGATAACACCCTGTATGATATTTTTCATGATATCACATAGTTATTTTTAGAACAATAATATCACATAGTTATTTTTAGAAACTTGCATTTCAGTTAGAAACATCGACAAAAACAAGACAAAAAGAGGTTATAAGATAAATATAATACGTACTTAGTGTATTGTATGAAAAAAATATCAAACTCGGTTGTGAGAATTGACAATTGTCTCGGCAGAGCCTCGACAATGATCAATTCTCCCAACCTCGTGAGATATTTTTTTTCATATAATACACTAAGTACGTATTATATATATAGACACTTAAAATAGTGATGCACTGACCCTTCGAGATAAAGATCCAGAAGAGTTTAGAGTGAGTAACTGGTTTTGTGCCATTATTCAATTTTTAGCTCATCATGCTCAGGGTGAGCATTTGTGATCATTGAATGTCTGTCCTGTGGTGTGCATCGTCTGTCATCCGATGTCCCGCGTCAACATTCTAAGTATTTACACTCTAGAGGCCACAAATATGTCCCAATCTTCATGAAACTTGGTCAGAATGTTGGCCATGTTACAAGGATGAACCCTATTGTAAATGACAGTGATCCATTCCATATCACAGGAAAAGGGGCCTTAATGACAATTTTCTTGTTTACACTCTAGAGGCCACAAATACGGCCCAATATTCCTAGAACTTGGTCAGAATGTTGGCCAGGTCCTAAGGATGAACCCTTTTGAAAATTGGAAAGATCCATGCCATACCACAGGAAAAGGGGCCTTAATGTCAATTTTCTTGTTTACACTCTAGAGGCCAAAATTATGGCTCAATCTTCATGAAACTTGGTCAGAATGTTGGCTAGGTCACAAGGATGAACCTGATCAAAAATGGGAAGGATTCATGACATATCACAGGAAAATGGGTCTTTTTGACAATTTTCATGTTTATACTATAGAAGCCACAAATTTAGTTCAATTTTCATGAAACTTGGTCAAACTGTTGGGCAGGTCACAAGAGTGAACCCTTTTGAAAATGAGAAGAATTTTGGCCCAAACTTCATGAAACATGGTTTTATGTAGAAATTATCTCCTTTATGACATCTGCCTATTTTATTGATGTGATGTCCCAGGGGTCAAAGAGGTGAGATGAGCGATCTAGGACCATCTTGGTCCTCTTGTTATTTCTTATAATGCGGGCATTTATTTGAATCCTTCTGTACACACCTGTGCGCACTTATAAATATTAGTCTATACTGTCTACTAGATTATTGTTTTTGTTTTCTTTTTCAAGCTGTAATTACATACAAAAATGATTGAAACAAAAGAGCAGAAAATGTCAGACTTCTACATTTATCTCATTAAAAATGAGTTCATTGATTGGTCAATAGAATTTTTCATTGCAAGCAGTGAATTGTTAAATACTATCCACAAATCCCTTTTTACTTCTTTTCAAGAACCAAATGGAAGCCAACTACCTGAGCGCAGCACACTCAACAAAAGCAGCGATATCCTCAATGGTCCAACAACAGGGAGGCAGGATAGTTCTCCTATCATCACAGGCAGGACAGATTGGCCTGTTTGGCTTCACAGCTTACTCGGCATCTAAATTTGCCCTCCGAGGGTTTGCTGAGGCTCTTCAAATGGAGGTAATTATCTAGGTTTCTCCAGTGACTACCTTTATTTAGTGGTACATGTACAGGCTTTTTGGTTAACATATATAAAAAGGGAGTCCTTTCTGAAATTTTGGGAGTCCCTACTTTTGATTTGGAATTTGTAACTTGGCTGTTTTCTGAGCTATCCAGACTATCAAGGGGGATAACTCTAGAAGCTATTTTGTAAGAGTTATACCCCTTTTTTGACCTAGGTGTTTTGCATTATCCAGCAGCTGCAGCCAAATAATGCATCCACAGGCCATCCTCTTGTGGCTGCAGATAAAGTGGGTGTTGGATATAGATCTTTATGAGGTTTTATATTTGAGGTTCATTTTCAGGAAAGAATTGAAGACTGTTTATAACAGTCTTCAATTCCTTTCTGATGTTGGTCCCAAATCGGTAATTGGAACTCATATCAGACTAATTTTGAGGGTCCTGACTAATTATTTGTGCGTCTAAGACTCGAAAATTCTGCATCCCTTCAAATCTTGGCGACCAATCTAAATTGGCAAACATGGCCTGAAGTTCTTTGTGTCAAAAGCAAAGTCAATTTTTTGCTGTAGAATCAAATTAAATCTTGTATTGTTCAAAGTCATTGGAATCAATTAGAGTAAGTAGAAAAAAGATTTAAGCAATCCATATGCTCCTCACTTTTGTGGCTAAAAGTGTTGGACTGGGTTACTGACCCTAGATCTATCGATACTAGAGACAGGTATTTTACAAATTTTCGTTAGGTCATGTGACCTGGTAGTGATGTCATTTGATCAACGTTAATGGAAGCTAGAAAATCGTAAAGTGTTTGGTAGTGGATTTGCGACATGCAGTTGATCGAAAATCAAGATGAATGCGGCGAAAAACAGCAAATAATGAGTTGATTTTTTGTTTTTCTTTTGTATGTTTATCTCGTAAAGAGCATATTTATATAAGCAACAGAATTTCAGTACTTCCATTTTAAACAATGCTGCCAAAATTCAACGGATATCGACATGCATGATGGGAAAATTCTTACGGTTTGTAATAACTTACTTGTCGTGAAAAGTACACAGCCAATCAGATTGCCGTATGAATTATACACTAACCGTTGTCTCTCACAGACATCGGGGTACCAGTTCATAAAAGTGTGTGAAGTAAATGTTCTCTTAAGTGACAGATTTCAAGCTCTTCTGTTTTCAGTGAAAGTGCAAGGTGTTGCTATAGCATTGGTGTCTCATAATTGTGGTCAATGTTGACATGGTTATTGTTGTTGCCATGCAAAAACTTTTGACGTTTTGAGATATCTCTGGTATTGCAAAAGGTAATGCCGCATGTATTCTCTTTAAGAGCAACATTAAGTTTATCAGGAGGAATAACTCTAGATGCAATTTGTATGAATTTAGCCATTTTCACTTAGTTTTTTTAAATATCCACTGTCCAGCACCAAATAGTTGAGCTTAGGCATCAATCTTGTATGATTGCAAGCCAATAAAATAAAGAATTCTGATTGGTTTAAATTGCGTCATGTGAGGAAATCCATTGCACTTTATTTCTGTATAAAATGCAAAAGGTCTTTTGGGAAAAACCCCAACCTTCCATCTGCACTTGTCAGAAACAAGTTTTTTGTCATAAGTACCATTACGAATTTCAAAGTTGTCGTTTATTTGTGTATCATTTGTTTTATTTTTTGACATTTCACTTCGATAGCGAGTTAAAAAATACACATTCTAAAAATAGATTGTGTAATCTATACTCACAGAAAGTAGACTTGAAGCTTTAATGTTTGGCCGAGTATTTTAATAGTTTCTTCGATCTAGAGGATTGCAATTATAAGGGACGAGTGTCTTTTTCACTGCGTTTATTGGGGTATAAAATGCAATTGCCTTAGCACATGGTTTAAACATAACGCCCTTTGGGCGTTATTTGCCATGTGCTAAGGCAATTGCACTTTATACCCCAATAAATGCAGTGAAAAAGACGCTCATCCCTATATTCTTATCCTACCACTGGTTACTTAATATATGTATTGACGATGGTCAACTATCACTGTTTGCATAGTCTGACCAGGGTTCATCTGTGATTTTTTAAAGATGTCAGATTTAATAAAGTTTAAACCAAATTTTAACAATTCTGTCAAGGCCTGATATGGCTTGTCTCAGAACCAAGGTTTTAAGTACACTAGCATTCTGTAAGGATGCAATAAATCTTTTTATCTTATAACTATACAAATATCCATATGATAACATCCCGTATGATATTTTTTATGATATCACAAGGTAATTTTTAGAACAATGATACAATGTGGTTATTTTTAGAAACTTGCATTTCAGTTAGAAATATCGACGAAAACGAGACAAAAAGAGGTAATAAGATAAATAAAATACGTACTTAGTGTATTGTATGAAAAATATCTAACTCGGTTAAGATAATTGACAATTGTCTCGGTGAAGCTTTGACAATTTTCAATTCTCGAAACCTCTTTAGAGATTTTTATTCATACAAAACACCAACTATGTATTATATATATCAACACAACACTGAAATTCTTCAAATGAAATCTTGTTCTTTTGACATTACATGAACATACATGTAGTTACAAAGCAAACTGATGGTCAGTGAAAAACAGTTGTAACTGCATTTACAAACAAATATGCAGTTACAACTTTTTTGCACTAAGCCACCTTAATAAACCATTCTGAGTGTGCTTAAATGTAAAATTGCTGTAAGTAAATATAAATGTACATTGTTTAGACATTAATTCACTGTGATTACAAAGTTTGTTGACAAATTCTCTTAACATTATATTGTAGATGACCCCACATAATATACAAGTGACAGTTGCCTATCCCCCTGATACAGACACTCCAGGCTTTAAACAAGAAAATGAGGGAAAGGTTGGTACTCATACATTATTGCATAAAATGTATCTTTTTGTGTCATTATTGGAATATTTTACAAACAGGTCTTAACAGGAGAAAATGCAGATAAATCAGTAATTTCATGTGCCATCAAGGCCAGCTTTTCAATATAAGAGAGCATAAATATAGACTTTGATACAATACCTACATTATTTTGTTATTTCAGTAATTTACCAAGCAACCTTGGTATCAATATAGCAAGGCAAATCATTTTTGAGCTCTGCTGGCTGAAAGTCACTTGGGCTTTTGTAATGGCGTTGTGTCTTGTTGTGCGTCTGTCCGTGCTTCCGGTCGTAAACTTTTTCTTTAAAAATCTTCTCCTCAGAAACTATGAGATGAATTTCAACCAAACTACACAGGAATGATCCTTTGATGACCATCTTTCAAAGTTGTTCAAGAAATTTTGATCCAATGAAAAACATGGATTAAATGGGCGTTGCTAATTTCCAAATATGGTAGAAAGTGATTTTTCTCAGATTCTAATTGAAGAATACCAATTAAATTTTACATAAATGATCCTTGGGTGACCCTTTATCAGCCTACAAAAAATTAATGTGATCGGGTGGAAACTGTGTATTTTGTGGGCGGAGGTCATTTGTCTAAATGTTACATAGTGGAAAATTTCAAAATAATTTTCTCAGAAAGTAAGTGATGGATATCAACCAAAATTCACTGGAATGATCCTTGAGTGACCCTGTATCAATCTACAAAAACTTATTGTAATCGGATGGAAAATACCTATTTTATGGCATGAGGTCATTTCTCTAAATGTTATATAGTGGAAACTTTCAAAGTCATTTTCTCTGAATTTTACTGATAGATATCAACCAAATTTCACTGCAATGATCCTTGGGTGACCCTTTATCAGTTTACTAAGTTATTCTGATCGTATGTAAAATATGTATTTTTTGGGTGGAGGTCATTTCTCTCTATGTTATATAGTGGAAACTTTCTAAATCATTTTCTCAGAATGTAATAGATGGATATCAACCAAATTTTACAGGTATGATCCTTGGGTGACCCATGGTAATGCAGCGAAAAATTATTGAGATTGGATGAAAAAGATGTCTTTTATGGGAGGAGGTCATTTCTCTATATGTTTTAAATTGGAAACTTTGAAAATCATTTTCAACATCAGTTTGACCCAAAATATCTAAGAATCTAGTCAAAACTTAGATTTGCTATTACAAGAATTTCAAGCCTGTGGAGCGACTCAAGCCATTCATCGCTGTTTAGTTCCTGCATTTTTGTAGGTTTGGAGCAATTTTTAAAATGTGAATTAAGCCTTTATTAACATTGAAAAACTAGCAGCAAAATTTACAAATGATAAGCTATTGATGAATCTGTTGAATCTATTAACTTTTGTCATACTGAGTGAAAACCTTGTCCAAATCTCTGTAAATCAAAGTGCTAAAAGCACTGGATGCGCTATTTGTAATTCAGTATTTATTTTGATTTTTTTTTTTAAACTTTTCTGATCTAAAATGGAAATCAGGTTATAAAGATATGTGCAGTCTTATCTTTGTCTATTCCTCCTACCAAAGTAGAAGTAATCCAGGTCCAGCAAGGGTTAAAAATGGTTCTCTTTTTTTTTTTTGCTCCCTGCAAATGATAGATTGGGGCATATTTTTTTACCATTGTCTGTCTGTCCTTCCGTCTGTCTGTATGTCTGTCTGTTTGCAAATCTTAACCTAAAAACTTAACATTGCCATTATTTTCAAGGCTATTCAAGATACAATTCTCATATTTTGTATGATGATAGATCTCAATGATACACATATGCTGGTACCAAGATCAAGGTCATGTGACAAGGTCACGGTCATCTGTCAATGTCAAATTTCTAAAAAATTTCCGTTTCGGGGGCATTCCTGTTTCACTCACACGCCTTGTTTTTCCGAAAGTAATCTGTGCAATATTGTTGTAATGTAATTTTTATCATACCATCTTCTGTACTCTTTTACCTAAATAAAGTTATAATTATTATTATAAAAGCATGAACATATTTGTTAAATCTTTTTTCAGCCTAAAGAAACCATGCTGATATCAGAAACCGCAGGATTGTTAAAACCTGAGGAAGTGGCAAAGTCGATACTTAATGATAGCTTGGTAATATATAGATATAGACAGGGTTCCGCACTAACAGTGGCCCGGGTTCCTAAGTATCACAGTGTATAAGGAGGATTCTCTTTAACTCAAGAAAAGGATTCCTTTAGGATCCTTCTATATTTCTAGAATAAAGAAGTTCTTCAAATTAGGATACTCCATCTGGAAAAAAGTTGAGCAGGGGCTCAGTCGCCCATGGCTCCTAAATTTTGAGCTGGATTTGTGAAGAAATTGCCTATAGGCCTATTAGCGAATACTGATTTTGGGCTGTCAAGGCCCCTTAGTTGAAATTGTCAGTCTTTTTCCCTGACCATTTCCAAGCCTAGATCCTATATCTCTACTTTGTTCCTTACAAATGTAAGGAACAAAGTAGAGTTATAGAACCTCCACTTTGAAAAGTGTTGGAATAAATATTAATCCTATGATTATTCCTGCCATTTTTTTGAAATTCTTACATTTTAGTGAAGATTGGAATCCTTAATTGTCTTATAACTATACAAATATCCATTCCATGTGATAACATACCATGGATATTTTTAGAACAAGGACATAATGGGGTTATTTTAAGAAACATGCTTTTCTGTTAGAAACATTGATGAAAACAAGGCAAATAGGGGTTATAAGATAAATGTAATACATACTAAGTGAATTGAATGGAAAATTTTCTAACTTATCGATTGTTAGATATTTTTTCCTGCAGAACCCCGTTGTAAAAAACTTACTGCCGACCCCCTGATAGTGGATAATTCCAGTGTTAGATCAATTAATCCTTGTGAACATCAAAAAAAAATATGTTCAAGAATGGCAGAACCATTGGTGAAAAACTTATCTTTGATGTTTATGCAATGAAATATTTGTCAATATTACACAAAAACAACCAATTATTTTATTTCTTTAATGCAAAATTGAGACAGTAGTCTGTGAACATGTATGAAGAAATTACATGTAACTATGGGACCAATAAAAAAGTGGTTGTTAAAGAGAATGGTCACTTAGTACACATTTTGTTTATAAGAAACATTATTTTAATTAAATATGCATATTGTTGCAAATTTCTCAATAATCCTTTGTTGTACAAACTCATTAGAATGACAGGCATAACTAGGATTTTGAAATTTACAGGCACTCCGAAAACGACCAACATAGAATATAAAGGCAATATGTGAACTGTGATAAAACTTTAGATGAATGTCCACCGTCCCCTCCCTTTTTCTATGATTTGAGCGTTGAGCGACCCTTCCTTTAAGCAGCTGCTTTTAAGTGGTGGCTAAACACAAGTTTTACTTTGATTTATATGGTGATATCTATGTAAATTTTTGAGATTGAGTAATGAATATTTTCACCAAACCATACGTTCAATTCTTTATTCAGGTACATTGGCCACCGGCCCATATACAAATATACAAAACATACATTTAACAATAGGTTATGCTATCATGGAGAAAGATTATGTACATTAGTAACTGCAGTATTTCTTTTTTCAAATGCATCATATATAAACATAGAAAGATTCTTCAGTGTTGTTATATCTGTTTTTGTCATCAATGTATAGAATTTTTGAATGTTCGGATGGGTGTAATACTTTTTATTGATAATTTTTTTGCGTAGATCATCATATAGCGGACATATTAAAACAAAGTGATATTCACATTCAACGACATTATCACAATACAAACAATATCTAAAATTTCTATCTATGTTGAAATGGCAACCTCTTTCTATCATAAGATTGTGTGCTGATGTTCAAAAGGCAACAAAGCTTTTTCTAAACTTCATAATATCTATCAAATCAAGATAACATTCTCGGGAGAAGGTTTTCTTGAAGTTAGAATAATACAACAACTTACTACTAGATTCACAATATCCATACCATTTTTGAATAAATTGGTCCCTTAATCTATTTTTGTAACATAAAATAAAATGTTTCACATTATTCACAGATTGCCTCTCCCAAATGTATCCAAATCCATTTTCATTCAAATTCTAACTTTTGAGACCCAGTTTCTAAACCCCTGTTTGTCAAGTAGCTTTAACATGTTGTAACATTTTTTATATAACGATTATTTGGCATGTTTAACAATTTAATCCAATATTTAATGCACCTAGTTGAGGCTTCAATATGAAGTGGGTGTCTTGCACAATCACCAAGGATTGCATAATTAACAGATTTTTGAGAAGCGTTCATAAATCGTTTACATGCATATAACTGAACTCTTTCAGAACAGTCACTGTAATTTAGACCCCAAATCTCTGAGCCATATAAAGGAACAGAAGAAATTTTGGAATCAAAAATTTTGAAAAACGTCTGATAAGACAATGGCATGACACTTTGTAAACTCTTCAATAGTGCAATTAAAACCTTTTTACTTTTCGTTGCCATATGCTCAGACATTCTATATGAGGAAAGTTTACATGTGAAATTAACACCAACATATACGAAGTTATTAACTACCTCAACCGACTTATTATCATAATACCATTTCTCATTTCTTTTAATCTGTCCACCATTTCTGAAAACGACAACTTTTGTTTTATCGATATTGACATGCAAATGCCACTACAAAATGTATATAATGCATTTAGTTGCATCTGTAGGCCAACAACTGTGTCACTTGCAAGAGCCACGTCATCTGCAAACATTAGAGAGCAAATTTCAATTAGTTCAGGGAAGAGCTGAATACCTCTACATCCAAAGTTTTTAATGCTTGCTTCTAACTCATTAATAAAGAGACAAAACAATATAGGACTAAGCTTACAACCTTGTCTTAGACCAATTGGACAATTGAATAAATCTGAAAGTGTACCAAACTTTTCGTCTCCGACGCATGCAGAAACATTTTTGTATATACTTATAATAGATGACAATAGTTTATACCTTGTCCCTGTAATACAGAAAATAATTTTGATCTGTTGACCGAATCAAACGCTTTTTTAAAATCAATAAAAGCAACATAAATTCTTTTCATTCTTTTCTTTGCGTTTCATTCCAAGATATTTTGAAACGATTGACTGAAGAATAAAAGCATTGTCTATAGTGCTGTAACCTTGACGGAATCCGGCTTGTGATTCACTTAAAATATCAAAACGTTTTGTCTGTTACAGAATGGAAAGTTTGTGAGTTATTTTGGTCTAGATGGATGGTTATTAGCCAATGGTGGAGCAGGAATGTCTCCAGCTACCTCTATGGTGGATGTTTTATCACAGGTACCATACAGCAAAACTTTATAATATGACATATGTTGGGGGTCAGAAATGGCATCATTGAATAATCTTGATAGCAGAAAAAGTGCAGAGGTGTTATTACACTTATGAGATAACTATGCAACTGATCTTAGAGTGTATAGTAATGTTATTTCATGACTGTGAAAATGATATCATCATTCATGCAATGATGTCATTGAATAAGCTATGTTATGTTTGTCTCAGAAAAAAAAAAGTCGATGGATTTCAAGAATTTTGAGGATTTATCACAAATTACACAGATTTATCGCAAAATTCTTATCATGTCATAAATAGAATATCAAATTTGTGTTCAGAAAATACCAAATTTATGAACTCCAAAATTGCTAAGAAACCCAACCTTGAAATGCATGCAAGGTAAAAACTCTTAATAGAACCCCCAGGTTCTATTAGAATCATTGTTTTTCCATAAGAAAGGAATTTGCTTTTATAAGAGGCTACACTACATAGTGATGGCTCTGTAGGAAACATATAGGCAGTTACAACTGTTTCACTCTGAGCCATCAATATTTCTTAAGATGGTGATAAAATGGCCATAAATAAAAGCAACCTGTGCAAAAATTTAATAATTGATTGAAAAAAAGGTGCATAAAACCTATGTGGAAGTTTTAGTGACCTTGATTTTTTGGATATGGGCCTTTATATGAGGCTTCAAAAGTTTGTAAAATCCAATAAAAAATGGTTGATTTTAACCTCTGAAATTGGGGATGGGGTTTGAATAGAGCTTCGGACTCTATAAGAATTTCTACGGTAGTTCAAAATGCTCCATAATTACATTCAACAGCCCACCCGAGGCACCACTTTTTGTCCAAAGATTGATTGATTAATTTGCTCTAGTCTAATAAGAAACAGTAACACATACATGTATTTTAAAACAAACAATAAATTGATATCTCTTAGTTCAATATTGGCCGGAAGCCTTTTTCAAGAGCTAATAGACATAACATTTTTACTGTCAACTTAATGAATGCCGATGTTATGACAATTCATGATAAGTAATAGATGGACAGTAAGAAAGTGTCTATAAGTTCATTTTAAATTCTTGAAAAAGGTTTATGGACAAAATATTAAACAAAAAGTTATTAATTTATTGTGTGTAGCTTTGGCCCCTGAAAGACTGTGCATAGAAATACAGTATTATAAAATCTGACCCATCATGGGAAAAGGGACCTATTGGTAGTGCAAAAGTGTCGACCCTAATCAGACTGTGCGGACTGCGCAAACTAGGGTCAAAACTTTTTGCACCGTGCTTATTTTCTGAATCTAGAATAATCAATCTACCTTACTGTGAAAGAATTTTTGAAATGTAACCTCTGGTTGACCTGTACTAGAACCAATCTCTTTTGTATATATTTATTTCAAAGAGTTCCCATTTGGTCCCTTTTCGTGCGAATTTTCACAAATGTTTGATATCATGTTTTTCAGTTCCTGTTAATGGGTATAATGAGAGTGGTTGGGTTATTTTACCTTGCAAGTTTTGACTCGATTGTCTTGAAGTGTAAGAAGGAAAGAGAAACACAGAAAATGAAGACATCTTGATGTACAGATTTTTAAAGGATTTAATTTTTAAGCCTTTACTGCCTTAATCAACAATTTAGGAAAGATTTTGGTCAAGTCTGCTTGTGATGAGTGAAACAGTTCCCACAATGAAAGCAACCTCTTTGGACTCCATAACTATTGTCTGGAGATAACCATCCAGTGATGCTTATTTGTTATACTAGATGCTGAAATGTGTATCCATTTCCATGCAATCCAACTTTTTCAAGCTCCTAACAAAAAGTGTTTTGGAAATCATGGTGAAAAATGAAGAAATTGCTTGAAATTGGACAATATTCTTGATTAACCACAATGTTTTATTTCCATAGAAAACAAAAACAAAGATTATCTCATCATCTGAAAGTTATTATCTGCAACTTCTTTGAAATTGGACCAGTCTTAGATTTTGTTTTCTGGTAAATGGGTTAAACTTTTGTTGCCTTGCCAAACAATTTAGGAGCTCAAATGGAGCTCAAATGATGATGATTATTTTTATGCTCCCCGAAGGGAGAGCATATAGCCGCCGCTTCGTCTGTCCGTCCGCCGTCCGTACGTCCGTCCGTCCATCCCCACCTATTTCTCCATAACCCTTGGGCCAAATCAAATGAAACTTACTATATGAACTCCCTATGATATAGTGATGATGCACCTGTGAGGGTTTTTGGATTTGAGGCCTCGTCACGGAAAAAGGGGACTTAGGGTAAAAAACAGTTTTTCCTAAATTTCTCCTAGTCTAACTGTCAGAATTTAGTGAAATTTCATATTTGAGTAGCGAATCAGATGCCCTTTACTATAAACAATTTGAAATTAACGTAAAAAAAAAATTATCATGGAAAAAGGGGGCTAAATGTTTGTTACCTTTACGTTAGCATGTAAAATAGTTATTTCATCCGTCCTTCCGTCCGTCCCCACCTATTTCTCCATAACCCTTGGGCCAAATTCAATGAAACTTACCATGTGAACTTCCTATGATATAGTGTTGATGCATCTATGATGGTTTTTGGATTTAAGGCCTTGTCACGGGAAAAGGCGACTAAGGGTAAAAAACAGTTTTACCCAAATTTCTCCTAGTCTAACTGTCAGAATTTAGTGAAATTTCATATTTGAGTAGCAAATCAGATGCCCTTTACTATAAACAATTTGAAATTAATGTAAAAGAAATATATCATGGAAGAAGGGGGCTGAATGTTTGTTACCTTTACGCTAGCGCGTAAAATACAGTTATTCTTTCATTTCTTCTAGTCTTATGCTCAGAATTTGATTAAATTTCACATTTCAGTAGCAAATCAGATGCCCTTTACCATAAACTATTTGAAATTTGTGTCTAAAAATATGTCATGCAAAAAGGAGGTTTAATGTTTGTTACCTTAATGTTTGCTGTATAAGATTACACCTTATTTGAGTCCTTGCAATCTGACCACAGAGCATATCTCCTAAAGTATAATAGCTATCAACTTGAAACTTTATGGGTGGATAGATCTTATGGAGGAGAAGTGCAGTGCACAAGAACTACAACTCTTGCTTGCATAATTTTGGAGTTATTGCCCTTTGTTATTTTTGATACTTAGATTATGTCTGGAGCATATCTCCTAAAGTATAACAGCTATCAACTTGAAACTTTATGTGTGGATAGATCTCATAGAAGAGAAGTGCAGTGTACAAGAACTGCAACTCTTGCTTTCACAATTTTGGAGTTATTGCCCTTTGTTATTTTTGATACTTAGATTTTGTCTGGAGCATATCTCCTAAAGTATAGTAGCTATCAACTTGAATCTTTATGGGTGGATAGATCTCATGGAGGATACGCCTGAACTACAACTCTTGCTAGCATAATTTTGGAGTTATTGCCCTTTGTAATTTTTATTACTTAGATTTGATAGGAGGCAAATCTTTTGACAGTACAAAAGAATCTTTTATCTATTCGGCTTCAGTTTACTATCAAGCTTTCTTCGCGGAGGATGTCCATGTCCAACATGGCTTTTGTTTTTGTGACAATGCCTTATTCGGGGAGCATAATCCGTCTCTGACGGCTCTTGTTTAGTTTATTTTTGTTTGTTTGTTTTGGTTTGAACTATGCTTTCAACAATCTTTCAGTTATATTGTGACTCTTGAACACCTAACAATGGATTCCTTGCCGTTTGTAAGAAGCTCTCTGATTGGCAGTTACAGAAATCGCGTTTGACCTTTTGATTGGCCGGCTGAAAATAAATCGTACAGAATTTACCCATTCATTCAGTCAAGGGGTATTCGAGAAGAAGCTATCGATTCGATACTCCTTGACTCGTGAAGATGATGAAGCTTAGGACCTTATCAATGATAGTCTGAGGTGCTTCCAACTATGCTATGATGGCAGTCCCCCAAATTCCTTAGTACTTTTTTGACTGAAATATATGGAGGTATTTCAACATTCATTAATGAAATAGATTTCACTTCAATGGTAAGTTTTAATTCTATGCATTTAAATAAAAATATTGATAAAGAAAAAATGATAATGTTTGAAAAATGATAGGCTTATGTGAGCACATGAAATAAAACTTGTACATTAAATGTAGGGAAGTTAATCAATGAGGTATATGATAACTTCTGTTGCATGGGTTGTTTCCCTTGTGTTAGAATTTATTAACTAAACTGTTTCAACTACATGTAAATTTCCATGAATGGTCCTAGAGTGATCTTTTTTCAGCCAGAGGAGTGATTATGATTGGATCGCAAATATAACTTTTATGAACAAAGTTTATTTTCATACATTTTACATGATGAAAATTTTCAAACTGATTTTGCTCTTATTAAAAGTAGCTGATAGATATAGTTAGAAACATCATGACATTGATAAGTTGAATGATTTTGGAATGAAATTGAATGAATGGGATTAGTGAATTTCAAGGGTTGTCTCTCACCAATGGGTTTATAATCGTAGACCTATGTGAGATAGCAGCTGGAGGCTAGGAAAGAATGTGATAGTTGAACTGGTGAGAGAAATATAAGGAATCCAGCAACTGAAAAAAATGTTGAAAGCTGGGTAAAACTCCATTTAATCAATAAACCAATCAAATCGTAATAAATAATTTTATCCAATTGGATGAAATTTATGAAAGTTATTTTAACCTCCCTTTAATAAAAGCTACATTCTTTTCTTCTGATTTTGTGTCTTCACACAAAATCTGACGCTTTAAAATGAACACCAGTATATAAAGTCATGCAAATATTTGATCGATTTGATTGATATGTTGATCATTTAGAATGATTTCAAAGTGATTTTTTTCAACTATATAGGAGCATTTTTGAGTGTTTGTAATGAATGAATGAATGGAGCGCTGAGTGGTGATCTTGAATGGTTTTGAATTTTTGATATCTTTATCATTATTATAGTCTCATTCATGTACATCATTTACAAACATTTATACAAACATTAAAAAGTACATGACCATTCACATATAGAATTATAAGAGACTTACATGATTAAAACAATACTAACCGTAAAACAGTTGCTACACAAAAGAGGATAGATTAAGAACCAGTTGCTAATGGTACAGTTGTTTTCGTCTTATTAAATAAATAGAGAAAATACGTTTATATTCTTTCGAGATGCTGTTTTTCTACAGTGACGGGAATTTATGGTTTGTTTAAATTATAATGAAAAGGAAAGGCAATTAACCCTTTCACACTGACAGTGTACATAATTAGCACCTGGTTCTTGGTAATATATGTTAAAATACATATCACTTGGGAACTTTTTAAAAATAAAAGTTATTTACACATAAGCAAAGATCTTTTATTTAAAATTGAAATCAGGTTTGGCTGTTATTCTAATCAAATTATGGTTGGTAAATAATATTTTCATCTTCTCTATATCGTTCATGTTCTTGAAATTTTGATGTTCAGAAGATGCTTTATTGTAAAGATCATGACGGAATTCTTCATAATTTTTACAATGAAACAAAACATGACATTCGTCTTCCAAAGTGTTACAAAACGGACACTTCCGGTCTACCAATTCAAGATTTTCATACCTCCTTGTTTCAATTCTTAAAGGAGCCACACCACATCTAAATTTACTCATGGCTGAGCGATGTTTAAAAGGTAAAATTACCCTACAATATTCCTCAGTTTCGAAATTAGTTTTAAAAAGTGCATAGGTTCTCAATTTATTTCTACCAATATTATTTCTTCCAGTTTGTCTTGTAAGAGATAAGTTCCATTCTACAATAAAATTTTGAGTTAATTTTTCTTTCAATAGACCAAACGTCTTTGTTTTATTGTGAACAGTATCTATCGACTGGAATTCTGCACAATCTAAATCTAAAACAAGTTTCCTTACAACATAAAACCAATTTCTACATCTTTGACTAGCAATAATTTGTGCCCATAGGGCAATGCGCTTATTTATACGGGTATTAGGGAAACTGGAGAAACGACACCAAAGATTGCTTATTGCTTTCAATTGTCGGACATTAGGTGGCAACCAGCCCATTTCACCATCTACCGCTGCATTAGGTGTGTACTTGCCTACTCCGAGGAAAAAGCGCATTGCCCTATTCTGCACTGCATTTATGCAAGAAAAGGACTTAACACCCCAAATTGCTGAGCCATATTCTATTACTGGCCAGACCAAAGAACCATAAAGCTTTGTAAAAACATCGTAGGTAAAGCCGCCAATCATTTTGCATTTTGCAATCAGAAGACTAAGAGTACGGTTTGCTTTCAAAGCTACTGCTTTTGCTGTAACATTGTAATCCAAAAGCTCATGTAAAACAAGACCTAAATAAGTATACCTATCAACACATTTCAACACAGAATTACCACAATGAAATACAACTTCTGTCCTAGATTTGCAATTTGGTCTAAAATGTACAATGTTACTTTTAATTGGATTTATCGACATATTGTTAGACAAACACCATATACATGTATTGAGCTGGTCTAGTAAAATTTGTAAATCTTCAGGTTTGTCCGCAAATAAAACAATATCATCAGCGTATAAAAGTATACAAACATTATTATTGTCTATTTCTATCCCACAACTGAAAGATTTGAGATAAACAGCTAGGTCATTAATAAACAAATTAAAAAGCAAGAGAGACAATCCATAACCTTGTCTTAAACCACGTTTTACCTCAAACCAATCAGTGCATAGTCCATTCACACGTACACAGGAAGAAATCGAAGAATAAAGAGACTTAATTGCGTAATACATTTTTTCCTGAAACAGAACAGAACAGAACAGAATAGAACAATCATTTTAATAGACGTGTATGTAGTACATAGTCACAATTTCAATACATAATACAATTTATTTCAAGGTCATAACGCATTTTCTCCTCTCACTCTCTGCTCGTCAGTCGTCACGCATACTCTCATCACTCTCCCCATTCCTAGCTCTTGCTCCAACATCTCAGTTGAATAACATTTGACGAAAAGTAACACCAATATCATTTAGATTGTTCCATAAGTTATCTGTATCAATAAAATCATATGCTTTCTTAAAATCGATAAATGAACAAAATGTTGATTTTTTGAGATGAGTGTCAATATCAACCAAATTGTACAAGAATTATTATTAGGCATTCTTTAATCATACTTCAAAAATATAAACTAAAACTATTTCAAATTGAAAAGAAAACATGCCCTTTATAGATGCATGGAATATCCCTATTTGGTAGATATAATGAAAACTTTTGAATTCATCAAGATAACTTTGAATTTAATTTCATCTTAACATTCTAAGGGTGTATTGTAAAACATGTATTATGCATTTCAGTAACTTGTCTTGTTTTATAAAAAAGCTTTATTATTCTTTGGTAACCAGTATATGGAGATTCAGGCCTGTGGAGCAAACCTTCTTTTAAAGTTAGATATGTAATGTTTTTTATGTGCTTTAATAGCTATTTAATTTAAATAAGATTAAAAAGATATTATTAAAGTATTTATTCTTTGCTTTTGCTAGCATATGTCCAAATTCCTATTGTGAGCTACCGTATTTTTGGATATTTTCGCGTTGTGTTATTTTCATAACTTTTACCACGGACCCTAAATTTGTATATTGAGAGTTCCTGCTTTTACCCAAAACGTATTGGTTTTATTTTGGTGCGTCTTTTTTACGTAGGATAGGTGGCGAGAATAAGACGCCCTAAAATAAAACTAATTTACAAGTCAGCCATTTTTGAAGTGTTCGTATCGGTCCGTGAAGTTGGCAGCCTAGCAGCCTAGCAGAGTGAAGTTGGCAGCCTACATGTAGCAGCCTAGCAGAATGAAGTTGGTAGCCTAGCAGACTGAAAAACTTTTTATCAAAATTATTAATTTCTGACATTAATATCATACACGAGAAGTCACTTCAAACCGTGAACACTGAAATTCTAGTGAAGGTCGATTTGTTCCGGATATCTCACTTTATTCGACTTTTCCGACCAAAATGACCCGAAAATTGCCCGGAATATATCAATCTGGCCCTTACAAATATGAGAACTTTAATCTTTGGGGAAAAAACGATAGTGGTCATTTTGGGTTGCTACGCTGCTAGACTGCTGGAAATGTGAAGTTGGCAGTCTGGCAGCCAGCCTAGCAGAGTGAAGTTGGCAGCCTAGCAGCGAAGCAGACTGAAAATGTTTAATCAAAATTATTGATATCTAACACTAGTATTATACACGAGAAGTCACTTCAAACCGTAAACACAGAATTTCTAGTGAAGGCAGATTTGTTCCGGATATCTCACTTTATTCAACTTTTCCTACCAGAAAGTCCCGAAAATTACCCGGAACATATCAATCTGGTCCTTACAAATATGAGAACTTTAATCTTTGGGGAAAAACGATAGTGGTCATTTTAGGTTCTACGCTGCTTGATTGCTGGAAATGTGAAGTTGGCAGCCTAGCAGACTGATTTTTTTTTAACAAAATTATTGATATCTGACACTAGTATTATACACGAGAAGTCACTTCAAACCGTAAACACTGAATTTCTTGAGAAGGTAGATTTGTTCCGGATATCTCACTTTATTCAACTTTTCCGACCAGTAGTCATCGCATCAGTTATTTCTAGGACAAGATGAGTTCTCCTGAACATCAATTACCATGTGGGATGTTAATTCAATTTCAAACTGACAAAGATGTGTAATTTTTTCACATTTAAGTACATATAACTTATCGAGTTTATGTCCGTAACAGTAATTGTAATTTACACCTCGTAAACCTTTAGTGAGGTGTTTTCTCCTATCATTCAGCACGGTTTGTGCAGTGAAAGCAAAATTAGTACTTTTCGCCCGTGGAAAACACTCCCTTTTTATTGGAAAAGAAAGACGTGGAAACGCCATCATATGTCATATCGCAAAAAAAAGATGAAAATCTTAAGTTGTCGGTACGGTACTCATTTGAATCGTCAAAACAAGACGATTCAAATGAGTACCGACAATACCGATTTTACGACAGAAAAGTAGAAATATTTGAATCTGAAATAAGCTTAAACCATATTTTTCTTTGACTCTGTTTTTTCATTAAAATATCACAGATCAAGTCAGTAACATGGTGTATTTGACGCATATTGCACTCCTAATTTTATCATACGTCGCTCTTGTAGCTCTGAAATCACATCAAAAGCTCCAAAACTTCATTAAAATCGCTCAACTCGTTCAATGATACAAGCATCCGATTGGTCCATGGAGACAAGCGAATTTCATGATAGAACGGTAACAATGTAAAAATTAAAAAAAGATGAAAAATAAAAAGTATTTATTTAATGCTTTTCGGTGGTTTATCGGGAAATAATAGTAGATTATTACCTGAAAAACTCACCGCCTTTCCAGAAAATTATCAAAACTTATACCCCGCTCTCGTACATTACACCCTATCTCACGTCATCCAAGTGGGAAAAAAAACGCCGCCAAGAACGTTGCATAGCAATCACGTGCATAATGGCTAGCTAGCTTTAAGAAAATTTTTCAAAAAATGTTCACATTTTATTTCATTGTTGCATTAAAGAAATAGATTAACCGTTTGTTTTTCGAGAAAGATCGATTGATATTTCGTTTCGTGAACAACAAAAGCTATATTTTCACTCGTCGCTCTGCTACTCGTGAAAATAGAACTTTTGTTGTTCACTCAATGAACCGTAAATCGATCTTGCACTGAAAACAAACGATTATCCTCTTTATCAGTCATTCCGTAACGCACTAAGTCATA
Organism: Fragum whitleyi; assembly: GCA_948146395.1. NCBI lineage: Eukaryota > Metazoa > Mollusca > Bivalvia > Cardiida > Cardiidae > Fragum > Fragum whitleyi. The sequence continues at coordinate 59,069,811 of OX411552.1, forward strand.
TTATATTCACTCGCTATTGAAATATGTATCATTTCAAACTCACTAATTCCATTTCATTGCGAAATCGTTCCCAAATAATCCACCATACCACTCCCAAGACTTTGTTTCTGTTGGAAACAGAAGCAAGCGTGTGGGATGAATATTTAACGTCTCTTATGGAACATAATCTTGTTTCTGGATAGTTTTAGACTGAATTGATATAAATGGTGTAGGATAGAAATAAGTTGAAGCGCCGTGTTACATCATTTATGTACAATAATTTGTTTGAACGGCGCTGTATGGACTCGTAAACTTGTATATTCAGTTTGAAGCGTATTCTGTTTTATTGCGAAATAAGTATTGTCTTGCATTTTTGTTCTTTTACATAATAGGATCGGCAATATTTTGTTTTTGCAATTTCATAATTGAAAGATTCGAAAAAAGAGGATGGCTTATTTATCTGACCCGTCAGGCGTTTTCTTTTTATTGTATTCTCAACTCATTCGCAATGTTTAAATCACAAGCACTAAGCGATCCGCGAGCTGATCGTAAGAGCTAATATGAGCTGTAATTAGTTACATCGTGAGAGTGACATTCATTTCAATCAAAACCATTCTAAATCGCTCACTCAGCGCTCCATTCATTCATTCCAAACACCCACTCAAACCATTCAAAAACGATTCGAAAAAGATAGGATCAACAACTGCTTTCAAAATAAATATAGCTAGCGTAAAACTGCGCTTTCACAGACATAATTGAAATTATGAGCTTCTGGTTGGTTTTGGAAGAGATAGGAAGCTAGCTATAGAACATGTTTGCATATTTTATTAAAGGGGGTATCAGGATGAACAAAATTAGCTATATTGGAGTACCTCTCTTAAATTTCACTCAAAACAAACTCATCGCACTTATTCAATTTCATTCATAATTCATTCCAAAATCATTCACATTGCAAATTTCTTGATGTTGTTTACTCTAATGCGATGAAGTATTCCACTTTCTTCTGTCCGTCCGTAAACAATTAGCGTAGAGGCTAAATATATGATTTGGTTTTCCTTTGTTTAAAAAAAGTTTAGTCATTAGTTAAAATTGAATCGGGTTGGGTAATTAGTACTTCCAATTTAGAAACATTAACTGCCTGTCTGTCTATCTGTCCTACTGTTCGGCAACAATTCTTATTTACGCGATAAAGTGAACTAAACTCATAGTTTTTCATTCAAAGGAAGTTTCCATTTGATAGTGAGGCGATCAGTCGAAAACGCTGAAAAAGGGGCCTCAGTGATTTCACTAAAATATGATCGTTTTCGCACGCAAATCCACAATACTTTTAGATTTCCTTGAAACTTTTAGTATAAATGGTCACAAGATTTTTTTTTCAAAAAAATCTAAAACACCGGAAAATTTCGCCGATGGTTTTTGATTTCTCTGTAATAGGACAGGTTCTATACAAACAACTAAATTTGCGGTAAAGGTGTGTATATTAAGATACTAAAATTATATTTATACTATGTTATTTCAAAAATGACGTATTAGCAATTTATTTACACATGGCATTTAAGCAAAAAAAGACCTTATAAGGAATATATACCGACTTCTCACACCGACTGTACGTCACTTAAAAATGACACGAACAATAATAATAGTACTGATTCCGATTTCGTCAATAACAAAAAACAAAATTCTTCAAATTTTTCAAAGTTTGAGACGATCTGTACAAGTATTATCATTTCACGGAAATGACAAGGCTTTTGTATTTTATGGATTCTAAATCAAATCTTTCGGAGAAAAGTTATTTTTTTTAAGATTTAATTGATGGTCAAATTTAACCATAATTTTAACCATTATTTGTACTAGAGATCTACATCAGTCGATGATGTTATCAAAATTTTAAATGCATTTTATGAATTTTACAAATTATCATGGAAGATAGAATTTGTATTTCTTAGAAAAAGTCCGTCACAATTCTGCAGCAGTATTAATTGTCGAATTTTTAGGTAAATGAAAGACACTTAGTAGGTAGCTGTCGCCGGGAATCGAACTCGGGCTCTTTTCATGCCGAACAGAAACAATTTCATTGAAAAAGACTGAAACAGACTAGTTTGTTTGGCAAAGCCTGGTGTTTGGAGAGTTTGGAGTGGAGTCCGTGGTCTAATGGTTAGGACGGTGGCTATGGGTCTGAAAGGTCCCGGGATCGAATCCCGGCCAGATCACGGGAATTTTTCTGAGCAAAAAATTAACTTCACGTTGCTCCTCTCCACCCAGGTGTATAAATGGGTGCCTGTGAGAATGTAATTCTTTTTGCTGTGGCTGCCGATGTGCGCCGTTTGTTAACAGCCGAATTGCAATTCGATGATCGGGGGTTTAAGTGTGAAGTCAGTTGAATATGCCTGGCATAGAAACAGACTATAAACCTAACTTTAACTAACTTTAAATCGAAAAAAATATCGATGAGAAAACGTTCAAATTTTTGATTGTACAATTCTATATGTATATACTAATTAAACGTGACCCGTCACGCGAAAAGGGACTACCTCGGTAGTGCGAAAAGTGTCGACTCTATTCAGACTGCGCGGACTGCGCAGGCTGACTTGGGTTGAGACTTTTCGCACTTTACTAATTTTCTGAATATAGAATAATCAATTTATCTTCCTGTGAAAGACTTTTTGAATTGCGACCTCTGCTTGGCCTGTACTAGAACAAATCTCTTTACAAAAGTTTATTTAAATGAGTTCCAAGATGGCCCCTTTTCGCTTGAAATTATCTCTGATGAGAGATTATATAGTAATGGTTCCTTAACAAGCTTGACAAGTTTTCTTAAGAAAATTTTAAGTCTGCGTGTTACGTGAAACTCCGTAATCAGTAAAATTTACACCCTGCCAATTTGTAATGGATTAATTATTCGTACGATAACACTTTGAAATATACTCGTGAATGTAAAGTAGTCCAATGTCGTGATACCAACCCTACGTTCAGGATGAAAGCCGTAGCGAAGCGTTTTCGAAATGATATCTCGCTTTGTACGTATGTGCACGTGCAAAGCGGGGTATCATCTCAAAGCGCTCGCGAAATGTTTTTACATCCTAAACACAGGGCAGATCTGTGGTAATGCTTCGGTTTTAAACATTTAATTTTTAAGCTCTGCTGACGTTAATTACGTCATGAAACTGACAATCATTCCGATCACAACTATTCTAAACCGCTCACTCAGCGCTCCATTCATTCAGTTCAAACATTGAGTCAAATCGGCCAAAAAAGTTCCATAATCTTTAGAAAACATTTCGAAATCGACCAAGAAAATCAAAATTTAATTCAAATCTATCCAATTATTTTACGATTTTCTTGGCTGGTGAAGATTTTAAAGTGTCTGATTGGTCCATGAAGGCACACAAACAGAACATTACATATATTTTTATTCAAGCGGAGGTAATAAATCTTGAACAAAATTAGCCATATTGGTTTACCTCCATTGAACTTCACTCAAAACTCGCTACACAGTCATTCAATTTTATTCCAAAATCTTTCCAAAGTCATTCATATTGTCAATTTCACGATGTTGAGTGAAATTCAACGGATATCATTCATTATCGCTTTGTTCGATTGAACAAATTATTTATTACCTTCCTTCAATAAAATATATATACTTTTCTGTTTGTGCGTCTTCGTGGACCTATCAGACACTTTTAAATCCACACAAGCCCCCCCCCCCCCCCCCCCCCCCCCCCAAAAAAATAAAAATAAAATAAAATAATAATAAAAAAAAAATCGTAGAATATTCTTATCGATTTGAATTAAATGTTGATCGTCTTGACCGATTTTGAAATGTTTTCGAAAGGTTTCAAAACATTTTTGATCGATTTGAGTGAGTGTTTGGAATGAATGAGTTGATCGTTGAGTAAGCGATTAAGAATGGTTTTGATTGGAATAAGTGTCAATTTCACGATATAACTTACTGTAAACATATATCAGGAAAATTGCTGCAATCGGAATGATAGCCCATAACTCCAGCAGAGTGCAAATTAACGTTTGTGGACGAATTGTTGCACGTGTTAAACATACAGAATGTTTCATTTCGGAATCATGTGTATCGAACGTCTCTCGGGATGGCTGCGTTTTATCGTCCATTAGGCATCTTATTATTGTTTGTTAAATTTGTTTGCTTTTTATTGCCAAGGGAGTTTTACACTTTTGAAACTAGCATGGAAAACATTAGTTTAATTGGGCGTCTAATAGATCACAGAATTACATGTTGCGCAATCAATTAATGAAACATAGCGTCTATTTGGTGACCAAAATGTCGTAACTGCAGCTTGGAAAGCTGAAGTTACGACATTGTGTTCATCCAGGGATGACATTTGTCATTGTATTATTCTTTTAATCATATTTTTATCATCAATAAGTCGCCAATGACGCTGGGTTCGTTAACGTTACGTTTAAAATGAATGAAAAAACACATACTTTTTATGTATATACAGTTTACCATTTACTCCGAAACGACATTCTAAATGACCATTTGGTGTTTGCAGAAAAAATATTCAATTTGGTATTTGAATTTGTCAGTAGTCGAATTATGTTACAAAAATCGTTTAGAGAGAAACTGATAACATCACCCCGAAAATATTTTAGGAAAACAACGAATTCGAAAGGGAATTCAATAGTACCCATGATTTCAAAATTAAAATTGGTGGGTGGGGTAATTTTAGAATTGTATGCTTGAGAGAGAAAGAAGGCTACCGCAATGTTATTTTCTGCAATAATTTGATATCTGACCCATAAATACCATCGAAGTCTGTCATTTATTAAATCAATGGTTGAGTATTTCTGAGACCGAAATTTTGAAAATTCTCTTAAATGTGCTACTTTTGTGGCTTTTGAAAAAGAGGCTTCATGTGTTTACTAAAGACATCAAGAACAAAATTTTTGAACCCATTCTCCTTCCTGAATACGCAAAAATGAGCGACTATTTATAAGAAATTAAATGATATTTTATTAAGTGACTGCAAATTTGTTAAAACATGACAAATGCAGGGTTGCCATTAAGAACTTCATTTCAGTGTATTACAAGACAAAATTTTGATGCAGTGCATCAAAGTAGGCCGCAAATTATTTGGTTATCATCAAAGAATAATGTATTTTTTTATTGAAATATTTTTTTGCAAACAATACCTATCTAGATTTTTAAGATTTTAACAACAATAATGGCCCTACTTTAGCATGCACACCCGGCTTAAATACACTAAGGAGTACTTTATTTCAACATAGGCACAATGAATTACACATGATGGTAAAGTGATTGCCTTTTTTAGCTTGTCTGTTTTCTAAGAAAACTTGAGGTATGGGGATCATTAGGGCGTTGGCATTGTTGTTGTTGACCTTTTGTTATTGAAGATATCTTCATAAAATTTAGCATGTATGTTCACTATCTCAAGAGCTATCCAGACAATTAAGGGGGAGAACTCTTAAAAAGGGTTTTTGTGAGAGTCCCTTTTTCCACTCAGCTTTTTTTTATTATCCAGCACCTGCAGCCAGGCACAGCCAAGGGTTGCACCCATAGGCAGTGCTCTTGTTAGAATAATATTTTCACTCAACCTTCATGCTGATGTATGCGGAGTTATCCAAAGAAATGAGCATAAAGAAAGAAAATGCAGACTCAAAAGAATAGCACAAACAATTCTGAAATCAGAACACGAGGCCAAAGATTCAAGGTATCATTCATCTGTCATTCAAACTAGTACTAAGACTGCACCTATTTGAAGTAAAAGGACCTACTTCGGTTGTACCAAAATAGTTTGGTTAGAAAAAGTGATATGCTCCTATTGTCGCATTGTTTTAATGCTTGAATAACAGTATCTGGCTTGAAATTATGTTATGCTAAGTGCCAGACAACTGCTACATATCATACACAGGATTAGATTAATTAAGGTAGAAACATTTATCCTCTAGACCAGAGCTTTGATATAAGTCATCACACACTTTTGTACCAAAAGGATTTCGAGTGTAATTGTGCACAATAAGGTATTGTGATTTTTTTCTTTAATCCGCAAAAATGCCATTTTTACTATATGTTTAACAAGACCAAAACAGACAGGAGTGTAACCATAGATGTATCTCCTGTGAGAATCACTTT